>JAPKID020000629.1:0-17230 GCA_026931265.2 Tropidonophis doriae | reverse complement strand
TGCCTTTGAATATTGCTTTATAGCAGGTCTCATTCTTGCGGCCCGCAGGACGGTATTTTGTGGCCCCCACCGTGATATGAAAGTATAATATATATTAATATAATATATAATATAATATTAATATGCGGCCCAGCCTCACCCAGACTCTGCTTCCAGCGGCCCCCAGGTAAATTGAGTTTGAGACCCCTGCTTTATAGGCACAAAGACGTTTCTTGATGTTCACGGTGCTCTCCATGGTGCTGAACATAGCTGATGATTGGTTTACTGCATCTCTAGAATTGTGCAAACCAGCCATTCATTTTCCAGAATGTTCTTTTCATTATCTTTCTGCAATAAACATACCTACCCATTACTTTACTAATACTAGGCTAATTATTCATGGTTGATAATTTGTGCTTAGATTTTTACTATATATATAAATTAAACATGCAACACAGTTAGTTACTGTGAAACTAATAAAACTCTAACCCTAATAAAATTATAAAGGTGGTAAACTATAAAATCAGAAAAGGCAAGAACTAAAATAGGGATAATAAAAGACACAATTAAAACTGTGTTATTACGTTCAGAAGTGCTCATTTAGCACAGAAAGTATTTGTCTCAGCTGGACATCTCTGAAAGAATATTGCAAACTCCATTGCTGCTGAACATTTACTATACTTTCAATACTGCAGAAACCTGTTTAATACAATCATTGTTTTGCATGGCATGGGTTTCCAGGTGAGAAATTGCCTTACAAAATGAAAATGATGCTTTTCAGATGTAATATAGCAGATTGTAATCTGAATTCATTTAATTCATATCAAAAAATATGGACTTTAATTTTTTTGAAATATAGATACTATAATTGTCAGTTTTTGAATTAGCATTATTTACAAACAGCATTTAGGAGTCATGCCAATATAGAACTGATGGACAATTGCAGTTGTATATCCACCCATTTTTAAAAAACATGTTAGGAGAGTAGATGATTTCTTCAGAGTAATTTGAACTGTCATTACTTTCTAAATTGTTTCCTTCTGGATATTAGAAAGCATTAATTCATTTTATGTTATAACTTATTACATAAATATATTAGTCATGAAGGCAATATAGGTAGTCCTTGACTTACAATAGTTCATTTAGTGACTGTTCAAAGTTACAATGGCACTGAAAAAAATGATTTATAACCATTTTTCAGTATTACAACCTTTGCAGCATCCCCATAGTCACGTGATCAAAATGCAGATACTTGATAACTGGCTCATATATATGACGATAGCAGTGTCCCATGGTCATGTTCCCCTTTTCTGACCTTCTGATCAGCAAAGTCAATGGGGTAACCAGATTCACTTAACAACTGGGTTACTAATTTAAGAACTACAATGATTCACTAAACAACTGTGGTGAGAAAGTTCGTAAAATGGGGCAAACCTCACTTAACAACTGTCTCACTTAACATACATTTTGGGTTCAATTGTTGTATGTCAAGGACTATGTATAGCAATAAATCATAGAGGTCAATCTGTCATCTAAACTATTCAGGGAATGTAGAATAGGAATAAAAAATACCTTTAGCACAGAAGAAAAAACAATACCCTATTACTAAAATCTATAATAGGAGCAGTGGATTTTCATATGTTCATAAACAATCTGAATACAGAAGTAAGCAGAAAAGTGGTCAGCTTTATTGATGTGGATTATGAAATAACAATAAAAAACCTACATAAAACATTCCAGAAGAATATTTCAAAATGGGGCATTAGGAATTAAACTGGCAAATGCATCGGAATATGCAATTTTACGTATACTGTAGATTGGCAAAACCGAACAAATGGATTTGTGATAATTAGCTCAATGAGAACAATGTGCCTTTGCTATAAAAAAGAAAAATCCTAAATTATCAATTAGAGAAGAAAAATAAATCTGCAATATTGTACTGTTCTTATACTATTTTGCATTGTGATTATACTTACAATATGGTGCATATTGTTTACTTCGCCATACCGAAAAAGGATATAACTATAAAGATTGTGAAAAAGGGGAAAACCAAAATTATCAAGCAGATGGAACAACCTTTTGCCTTAAACAATGAAGTTTACAATAATTGCTCCTATGTAGTTTAGGGATCAAATATACTTTAGAGTTTATAAAGTTATGCATACCATCAAGTGCTAATGTAAAATGCATTTCTTGAATGCTTTTTCCTTTACTGTTCATAGTTGATCCTAAAAATGTCCATCACTAACAAGGTTGATCCTAAACTGTCCACCACTTTGATAGCTTTACTATCAATCCCAAGGCTGCTTTTTGTATGTGATGTCATTAGTTTGGTATTTTTATATTTAATTGAGCTCCTTTTTTCACCATGTCTACAAATTCACTTGCAGATCCTTGCATTTTAGCTAGCAGAGTTATGTGATCAACAGAGCACAGATTATTGCTGTTTCTTGCTCTAATTTTCCACTCTTACTGTTCATTTAATCCAGTTTCTTTTAAAGCACATTAAGCATATATTGTACTTTGAGTCACAGAGACTATATAAACTTGCCACACTCCTTTGCCAACCTGGAGTCAATCTGTTTCATCATATTCCACCAGTACTACAGCTTCCAAACCTGAAAGATGGAGGGAGAGGGAGGAGAGGGGCATTCTCCAATGTCCTTCAGTGTTTTTTTTATAACAAGTCTATCCAGTGAGATTTCAGGCTTAGGTCATTGTTAATAGAATAGCCTTAAAATACCCATGAAAAGATTCTGTAGGATCAACCATTAATTATAAATATATGGTATCTTATTTACATATAGGATATAAAAATGCAAATTTATATATTTTTATAGTGGTGAATTTAAACATGCATGACATTTTTACACACATTCAGGTACAATATTTCTGACTCGAATGACAGTTCATTATGTTTCCTTTTTTATTTCAAGCCTGAATATACATTTTGTTTAAATTTGATATATAAGCATATGTGTAGAGAGATCATCCTGAAACTGCCAATAATCTTTTACCCATTCTATGTGTGAGATTGTGTACAACACCAAATAAGGTTAATATATATCCACAGTCTCAATTTCCATCACTTTAGGGCTTGCAGAATAGAGATTTTCGCTTTTGCCTAATTTATATAAACCTGAAACTTGCCTGCTTATTTTTTCTCAATAAAATGTAATTTCACAAGCATTAAACTAAAATTGGAATAATTGAATTAAATAAAAATAATCACATATAAATCATATTAAACCTTATTTCATAGGTTTTATATCAGTAGAACACAACTAGAAACATCATGAATTCATCAAATTTATTACTCTTGCTTTACTATTTATTCTAGTATTTAAAAACATTACCAAATGAAACAAATACAGACAATGCATGATCATTGCCTATTGAGCTGCCATAATTATTTTTATTTAATCTTATTCTAATAAAGCAATTGGAGAGAATGTTCCTATTAGACCAATCAATATATCTAGGAGTAATTAGGAGTTCTGGGAGTTTCATTCAGAAACTGAAAACTGGTGCTTATCATTGGTTTAAAAAAACAAAGTGGCATTTCTATCCTAATAGTTTTATAGGTATATCTATTTTATACCTATTTTATTTGCTCAGTATTGAGGGCTATATATAATTTTACGGTGTTTGACACAAAAAATTCTAATTAATTGTATTGTGATTTAATTCATTTTCCAATCATTATGTGTTTTTTCTGCAATAAATTAGCAAAACTTCAGGTTTTTCCTGCTTCTGACAAAAAGGAATTAAACTATTTAGCAGTCTTTGGCCTTAAAATGTTAAATGTTGCACTCTCTGAATTTACAGGATACAATTAGCCAATTAGAAAGTGATTTGAGAGACACAAAGAGTGAAATGGCTCGGCATCTGAGAGAATACCAAGATTTACTGAATGTCAAAATGGCCTTGGATATAGAGATAGCAGCATACAGGTAACCAGGATTTGATTCTCAGTATCTACTTAGAATTGTAATGCCTACTATTTTGAAAATAGGTGATCAAATTTATGTTGCCCTAATAGCTGGTGAGAAATGTCTTGATCCTATTTATTTTGATGCTTTCCCATAATTTTGCATTTACAGTCAGGGAATGTGATTATTTTATTATGGGTAATTTGTTTTTATCACATAAGACAGACATTGTTTACCTTGTCTAACTGTATGTAAGTGTGCCTGAAAACCCTCAATTTCCATTATTAATAAAAAATATTTTTGTTGCATTTGCAGGAAGTTGTTGGAGGGTGAAGAGACACGTTTTAGTACTTCAAGCATGAACATCTCATCTCTGAATCCCATTTCCAATCCAACTTACTCTTTCCAACCCAGGCTCTTTAGTTCATCTGTAGCCAGCAGCTCTAAAATGTCCTCTTTCTATTTTAAAAAAGATGAGAAAGAGGAAGCTAAATTAGCCTCAAAAATTTCATCAAGCCAGGTAGGAGACCCCTTTGCTGAAATGATAGACGAAACCATAACATCCACTAAAAAAACTGAAAGAACAAACTTGGAAGAAGGAAGCACTGTCAATCAAAAAATGTAATCAGTGACCTTAAATATAGATACACACAAGGGATAAGAATATAGCATAAATCTTTAAATTGCCTATACCTGAATTAAGGTACTTACCCAGCTGACATCAATTTAACTTTCTAATGTTTCACAGTAGATTATTTTAATAGGAGCATTATGTTCAATACTACCAGAAACACAGAGGCTCAAATATTAATTTAGAAATATTCCAGTAAATCTTATTCACTAATTGCATTGCTGTAAGGCAGACATGTCTCCCAATTGCTGAATTAAAGAGAAAATAAGCATGTGCTAACACACACACACACACATACACACACACATGTATTGTTACTAACTCATGTTTCTGATTTATTTCTGCTGAGCACAACTTTCCAGTTGGGCAAATTCCCATCAGTGAAATGAAGATTAATCCTTATTGTCTGCCTCGTGAAATAAAGAAACTAACAGATGAATTCAATTATTTAATTCCAGATAATGAACTTTACTCCATTTTAGTCCTTCTGGACCACAGAGGTGTAAAAAATACAAATATTTTATTTCACTTTGTGGTCTATGCATGTTACAAGGAAATACAAAATTATCTAGGAATGTTAGGTAGAAAATACGAACAAGGTTTAGAAAGATGAACACCTCCATGATAAACTTGCTGTATCACTGCTTAAAGAAATCCTATTAGCACATTGTCAAGAGACACATAATACATTTTTTTAATCTCTAAGGTTACTCACAACTATTTTCAGTATGCCCATCTTAAAAAAATCTACATGCTGTAGTCAAATAATTAGGAATCTTAGGATCTTGGTTAAGTGTTAGTTGAATGCATGTTTTTGACCATCTCTGTGATTGTCTAACAATTCACTGCACTGCCCATTTTACCTTGTGCCATATTAGTAGCCAGCAATTTTAAAAGTTGTTGCTTAGAATCAATAGTGCCAGCTATTAAAAAAATGAAAAGAAACAACATTTTAGAGGTTAGCTTTATATAAAACAAAGCTAAAGGAATGTATTCCTGTATTGTCTAGAAGCACAGTACTAATGCTGATTCAAAAGTAGCGATTGTTGCTATTTCTATAAGGCACAATCTACAACCTAAAACAGGGATGTATGTGATGGTTCGTTGTTAGAAAAAGAATGTAGATTTATGCCAGCTGCTTATTTCTGTATTATGGAGAACAATATGGCTTCTATGTAAGTTATTGAGATATGGTTTCTTAAATAAGAAAGGGACTTTTCCTAAATGTATTTTCTTACACACATTCACTATTGCACAAATAAAATACACTAGTGAATTTTAGTGGTTCTTCTAATTTTGCTCTGACTGGTTAAGGTGAATGCAATTGTTCAGCCTTGCCAATCACAACTGAAAACCATATAGATGCACAACACACACAAAAACAATTGATTTTTTAAAAATAAACAAATGGTGCTGAAATCTGATAAATAAAACTTCTTATATTTCCAACAAGTAGCAGATTCAGCTCATGTATCTGCGGCAAATGACACGAGAATAATCTTGGTTGGAAGAGACAAACATAAAATTTCCTGAACAAATTTGATAATTCTGATAAATCAGATTTCCAACTTCTATCAGAATTTAACTTCACTATGTATCTCTATCTGAACATGTGCCAAGTTTTATATAGAATACACTATTTTAGATTTTATTTGAATGCCTTAAAAATTGCCAGCAACTAAATTGCTTTCTGCAGAAATTCAAGACTGTATTATTTGATGTCTTTGCACTGATTCATCCTGTCACAAAGTTTCATAATACAAATCCATGTCCTATCTTGTGTCCCTTGAACTAATACACTTTTCTTCTCTGTAAGGCACAAATTAATAATAAAAAATGTACCACTTTAGGCAGCCTATTTGTCATTTGTGCTATTGTGAATCTAAACTTTGGTATTAAGAAATAATAGAGTTACATTAAAGCCAATAAATATATGTTTATTTGTATGGAAAGGATCAATGACTAGAAGTAAAAGAATGAAACCATAAAATGCTTTCAATTATAACCATGCATAAGATTTCCACATTCCACACTACATTCATAGTGACCATGTAAGATGAATTTATATATTTATATGTGCATGTATTTAACCTTACAACTTGAAAGACGAATGTCACAGAATGGAGGTGGGGGCAATATGAACTATGGCCATCATTATTTTGATCTTGGAAGAAACTTCTGAAAAATGTTTATGAATATGGAAAGCACGAATATGAAAGAATTCTAGATAATTTTTGTGATATCATACGTTGGGATTGTCTCAATTTATGGAATAAGATGGAGGGAAAAATTAATGTGAAATGTGGTATTGGTATCAACATGATCCCCTACATGTGTTACAATTGTGATATAGCACATAAATATATATATCATCGTTATAAGGTGCTTCAACATTGTGATAAATTCCAAATGTTGAATAACCAAGATGTAATAAAGTAGTTTATATTTACTTGATAAGGCAAAATTTGGAATGATGCCTCGAGGAGGTATTTTTTTTCATATAGAATAATATATAGATGAAGGAAAAAAACAAAACTAAACACAAATAAGCTCCTCTAACACAGCACATATGATTTACAGATATAATGAACTTCTATATCCTTTGCAATTGAATTGATTAATGAATTGGGGGGGGAGGGGATTCATATTCCACCGTGGAGCTTCATTTTTTAATGAAACAAGTAGGGCACTTCCGATATTTGAATAGTTTATTTAAAGATCAGTTTGGAATGCAGACTCCTTCTGGAGAGAAATAATAGATCCTTCCAAAATACTGTGTGATGTGCAATATATGCAATATACATACAAATTTTGAAAACTGCACCTGCAGACACATTTGATCACTGTTGTTCTTATGTATCCCATCCCAATAATCTATTAATGTAGAATGTGAAAAACCTTTTGGCTTAGACTGATTACTGAAAGTGCTCCAAGAATAAAGAAAGAAAAAATCCTGAAGGATGAAAGGAATCTCAATAAAGCCCAAATGCAGATTTTGGGAAGATTGCTTTCTTGCAATACTCAGCAACATACGCTGTCTGATTCTGAAGATACAGAAAAGGCTAACAGAAACGCATCTATACCAGTGGTAAGTACCTCTTAGAAAGTGAATTATTAAAAGTTTACCATATGCCAGTGATGGCAAACCTTTTTTGGCTCAGGTGCCAAAAGCAAGGGGAGCACAGGGGGGTCATGAGCAGGCATGCCACATCCATAATGCTTTGCACACGGTCCCAGTGCACATTCACACACGACCAGAGTTCCCCCACATTTTTGGTGTGCTTTTTTCACCCTCCCCAGGCTCCAGAGGCTTTCTAGGAGTCTGGGGAGGCAAAAATAGCTTCTCCCCACCCCCCAGAGGCCCTCCAGAGGCTTCATGCGCCCTGGCCAGCTGACAGGGCAACGCCTTGCATGCCCCGATAAATGGCTCCACGTGCCACCTGTGGCACACATGCCATAGGTTCGCCATCACGGCCATATGCAATATAAAGGCAAGCTTCTTATTTCCTGAAGCCATTTTTAATTAGCTATAGCCAGCTGCATGGTCGTGAACTCTAGCTTTACAATAAAAAAAGTGCTTCGATTGTTTTCTTCATACCACTTCCCTCTGAAATGCCTCACTTGTTTTCTTTAAATGAAATATCCATACAATGCATTCGTTTTTTGTTAATTTTCTCTTGATTTTTATAGTTAACATTTCTGTATAAATTTCAGATAAATAATACATGCAGAAACTCAAAATGAATTTGATAATGACCAGAACCTGACCACTATACTGCTCAACTAAAGTTTGAACATTTGTGGGTACATTATGTATCGGTAAGAAATAAGTTGATTATTAGAGGAAAAAAAACACTCCATACTTCTCTCCATGAACTTAATGCTTCATTTGTGACAATCCTCTCATGAGTCCATAACAATCTTTGTAACAAAGTAAAAATAAGGTCTGGTAGCATACTGAGAACTTAAATTAGCTTCCTGACTCTGTGCCTACTTAGATATTCAAATATACGTAATGCAGCATCCTTAGTTGTAACTTAAAAGTAACAAACACTGTAATATTTCACTTTTAAGAATTTGGGTTGTTATATAGGGGAAGCAAAGATTTAATATTTGTATTTCACCCTTTTGTTCCAGAAAGCTTATGTTGTTGCAACTGGAATTAGTTTATAATAAAAAAAAAGTCAGAGGCAATACAATCCCATGCCAAACTCAGTCAAAATAATTAACAATTTCTCACTGCTTTTCAATAATCCTGCCATACCTTTCTTGTGCTGAGTACTTTTATGGTTTTTTTCTTATATCTGATGTATTTTTTTTATTTTAATATATTAGCTGTAAACTAATCAAATTAATATTTTTAATAAGACCATTATTCTGGCTGTTATTTTATTGCTATTATTCAGCCAGCTCCCAATTTATTATTTAAGTGCACATTTATTACCTGGCAAACAAGTTTACTGTTTTAAACATTTGGAAAGCTCATGGGCCATTTATTTTCCCATCCACCTTGGAGGTATAAACAACAGTGGAACACCTGTTCCAATGCAGCTCAATTCATTGTCTCATTTTTTACATTTACATTTAAATTGCTATTCAACCAGTGATGATCTATACGCAACATAGATTTATTTCTTTTTCTGTTCTAACATTTTGTGTATTATGTATTTCAATATTTTTCATATAAGGCATGAGATTGAAATGCTTGCAGTTTGTAAAGGGTGATTAGCCCATTTTATCTATAGGGAAAAATCTGAAAGTCATTTTATTTCTAAACTAATGACTAAAATAAAATTCAAATGCCCCTTTGAATAATGCATGTTTTTCCCAATAAGACTTTGTGGTTCAAGAGATCATCCCTGAGAACAGTACTGCAAATATACTTAAAGACTTTTGGATAAATTGTAGTCTCAAGTACAACACTGCCCATGGATTAGTCATGAATGCTGCAAGACCTACATATTTAGAATGAATTCTATTACGTTGATATGCTTCTTCTTCCCTGAGCTCGGCGCTGATAATACAAGAGCATTGAAGTATTTATAGCTTACTTACTGGTACAGTTGTTTGTTTTTCTCAACTGCTTTAAATCACTTCCTTAATTATTATGCAGAACAAACACAGTGCATTTCTTTAAATTCATTTAAATAAAATGGCTTTTTTTTGCTGCAGTTCTCCCATGTTCTTTCAAATATCTTCTGAACATTTAAGAGATTTTTGAAAATGTGGAATCTCCACTAAGAATCAGTCCATAGTGAAGTATAAGTAACCCATTCTGAAAAGAAAAAGAGAAATTGTATGAATCAAAAATCCAATGAAATCAGCAAACTAAAAAAAGCAATAACTTGTACAGATAAATTTTCTTATAAGGTACAAGAGACAGTTTTGTATAGTCATTAAGGTACCAGGCTAGAAACCAGGCAACTATGAATTCTAGTCCTACCTTAGGCCCAAAGTTAGTTGAATGACCTTAGGCTAATCACTCTCTTAGCCTTGGGAAGGAGGCAATAGCAAACCATTCCCCACAATATTGGCAAGAAAACTGCAAGGACTGGTCTAAGCAGTTGCCAGAAATCAACACTGATTTGGAGGTGCGCGCATGCATGCGCGCGCACACACACATGGCATTGGTACTGAAAGAAAATACCTTTGGGTTAATAATTTTATAGAAAAACAGCAAAAGACACACAACTGAATCTAAATACCACATTTCTCCACAAGCAGAATGACAAAATATCTTTAAAAGACATATTATATTGTTTCAGTTATCTATTTGTGCCTTAAAACGTAACTCCCCATTAAGAAGAAAAGAAGAGCTATTACCAACTTTGGATTTAATCTTTTTATTTAACTTTCCATCTTTGTAGCCTTGTTGTAGACTCTTCAAGGAGTTTGAAAGTAAATTTGAAAACAATTATGTTCATTGTGGCTCTCAATCTTTCCCTTGGCTAAGCATTTTAAGCATTAACATCAGATATGTCATGCTAACCATCTATGTATATGGATCCTTTATGAAAAAAAGTACTTCATTATGAATAAGCTTCCATTTTTACTTTCTAGAACAAATTTATAGAGAACACACTTACAGAAAACAATTCCCTGAAAAAAATAACATAAAGACACTTATTTAGTTTGACCATTGCCCTGGAAGTTTATTTAGGTTGGTTCATATTAGGCCAGCGAGTCATGTAAAGACATATGAACCATTTGCATACGTATGATTCAGTATCTATTTAAGATTGAAACGTAAGTAAAATATCTGGTAATCACTATGACAAATATATGTGCTATTTTAAAACTACTATAAGACATGAAGTTTAAAAAGATATTTTAGAATGGGAGAAACTGAATTGTCATTAATGGAGAGAATTTCCCCATTTTTAGAATGATGGTTTTGTTCCAGAAAATCCACAGTTTGACAGACAATGCACCATTTAAATCAGGGGTGTCAAACTATTTTATTGAGGGCTGCATCAGGGTTGTGGTTGACCTCAGGGGCCAGAGTGGGCATGGTCAGTTTCTCTGCCTTCCTCCTCCTCATTCCCATCTCCTTCCCTTCTTCCTTCCTTCCATTTTGACTATAATATACAGATAGAAAAATGGGAAAATATATGACTGAAAAGATTGAAATTTACATTGTTATAATCTTAAAGAACATTTTTACAAAAAAATGTACCACTGGAATATATCAGCAGAGAAATTGTCTAGAATGTATAAAGGTACTTCAAATATATGTTCAAAATGTGAAGGTATTTTATCATGCTTGATGCATGCATAAAAAAGCTAGAAAATAGATTCAGTGGATTTTAAAGATGAATATACAATTAAAAACTGAAGTACACTTCTTTTGCAACTGATGGACAGTGATGGAACTTCGTTTTTGTATATGATACGGTGTTTTTGTATATGATTGGAGGAATACGATTGTATAGCCTGGAGAGCAGAAAAGAAAGGGGACATGACATAATATATTAAGGATGTGAATCTAGTTCCAGAATTTTCAATATTAAGCAAAAATAAAGAACAGAGGCATAACTAACTATCAGAAAGTTCAAAAGTAATGTTAGAAAGTATTAGTAGAAGCTAGGAACCAACTTCTAGCTGAAGTAGTGGGTCAATCATTAGTAACTGAATTTAAAGAATAGTAGAAGCTAGGAACCAACTTCTAGCTGAAGTAGTGGGTCAATCATCAGTAACTGAATTTAAACATGCTTTGAATAAACACATATCCATCATCCACTAAAAATAAAAAAATAAAATAAATAAAAAGACAAAAACAAAAACAAACTAACAAAAAACCCAAAGGGAAGACTCCATGGACCAGTAGACTTTTTTCTGGCATCAGTTGTCTATGTTTCTATAATTGCAGTAAGATTAATTTATGCACAAAGAGGGAAAGACTAGACAATACCTATAACAGAGGAATGGTTAGTGAAGGTAGTGGAAATTGCCAAGATGGCCAAACTGTCTTCTTTGATGGGAGAAAAGAAATATCTACATTTATCGCTGACAGGAAATCCCTTATGGAGTTTTTGTGGAAAACAGAAAAAAAAAATGAATATATGATTTATAGTTTTGATCACTAGGCAGGATAAATTAAAATAAGAGAGAGATGTCACAACTTTAGGTAAATAGGTGAATTTATAATTATACTTATAACTGTTACAAAGAAGATTAGAAATAACTTCCTTGTATCTTTTTCTTTTCTATTTTTCTTGTATTTTTTCCTTTCGTGCACTTCTAATTTTCTATTTGATTTTTTTCTTTATTATTAGCTTGTATTAGCTTTTTATCTTTTAAAAAAACGTTAAATAAAATTATAAAATAGAAAAATGTATCCAATCTCTGCATAGTTTAGTCATTGTGCCTACAGTATGTTCTATGGCAGCAATGGACAATTTTCCCAAGGGGCCACATGAAAAACTGGGTCTGTTGTGGAGGGTTGCCACCATTCTGCCCCCAATACTACTGCCCCCATGCTGTCCCCACCAACACTGTGGGCCAGAAAGAGGCAACCCGTGGGTCAGATGTGTCCTGTAGGCCTTAAAATGCCCAAGTCGGGTCTATAAAATTGCTTTGCAGACAGATCAAGCATGACTATGCATCTTCAGACCCAATCTGAATATGTTTGCCAAAGTCTCCTGAGAAGCTTGTACACAGGTTCCTAGTAGGGACAGCAGTAGTTGCATTTTCTTTGATATTTCTGATGCTATGTTTAGGATTATGATTGCAAAACTCTTAACACATAATTTAATGCAAATAATAAAATTAATTCACTGTGATTTTTACCATCTCTGTCTTGTAACTGTTAAATTACACATTTTCAGTTTCTCTGTATAATTCAGATTTAGCACTTCTGCACTGTGAAATTACATTAGTAGTTTCACATGTAATTTTATTTACTGTTTTTTTTCAAATCTTTTTCAGATTTGATGAAAGCAGCAATTGGATTGTAAACTATATTTCATATGTTATAGATTATTCTGACTACTTTCTCTGCAGTCATAGTTAAAAGGATAGAAGCACTATGTTTTCTTCTCACTAGTAATGCAAACTTACACCTTCTACTTACTCTTTTCCTATGCTATGCATTATGAAAACTGGCATATTCTATGTGCACTTGGGAATGTCTTGTTCATATCCTGGCCCTTTTTTTACCTGTTTGTTAAAACTTCATCGGTTTCGAAACCCATCTATTAAAGATATATGCATGTAGTTCCTGTAGAAAGCCAGCATGGAATGTTATATGGCACCCAATCTTTCTATAGATGTTATGAAGAATATATAATGAGTCTGTGTATGTTTCAGTGTGCCAAGATTGTAGGATGTCAGGCAAGCACATAGAAGAAAGCTGAACGTTCAGTTTCTGAATTGGGAACACAAAGATTTTGACTTGAATAGCATGTATTTGGGAGTGCAACTATATCCAGAGCCCTAGGCTCATTTTTTCAATAAATAAAAAAAAGTCTCAAAAACACTTTGGTGAAAGGCAAATAAGAAATAATATCTCCAATAGTTTCTGCCTACTTAGTTGTTCTGGCAGAATGGATGTATCCAGGTCCCATCAATTAAATATTATCATCTTGTGAGGCATAGGAAATGTGTATTCCCACATTTGAGAACAGTGTCCTTCCAGAGATAAGGACAGTGTCTTCTCTCCTTGGGTTCTGGAAAGACTTAAAACCTGGTTTTGTTCCCAGATGTAATGTTTGTTATTTTAATGGCCACTGTCTTGTTTTCTGGGCTTTGTTAGCAGAGTATTTTAGTCTGGGCTACTGTTGATTTAATGTTTGTTGCTATTTGTATGCTTTTCAGTTTTGCACGCTGCCAAGACTTACTAGAAAGGCCAACAAATTGAAATAAATAAATAGTGCCTTGAGATGGTAACAAAACACCTTTCATAATTAGGATTGCTTTTAAACAAAACATGTTTTAATTAACATATTGGTACTTTACCTGCACTGCACTCTTCCCTAGAGCATTTTGGATTTCCCTTAGAGTCTGATACTGTTCCAGCAAGTGATCACCACATATTATGTCAACCTGAAATGAACAGAAAGACCTTATTAAGTAATTTAGAACTTAGTAAAAGGAGTGTTCAAAGTAAAAAAGTATGTCCAATTAACAAGAATGATAGTCTGCTAAAACTATTAGCAATGGGCTTTATAACTTTCAGAGAAACTACACAACACCTGTTACAAATAAGTTATTTTTAACTGTACAGTATTTAACTGGCAAATACTGTATTTTTGGTATTTGACCCTTTTTAAATTTTACCCTTGTTTTACATACTTTGTATGGGCAGAGAAGTATCTTAAAACTCCACTTTCAGGTTAATACTTTCAGATATTGCTAAATTTGTTAAAGATGAGCAGCTGTTCTTAGTTCAAACATAATTTAAATTTAACAATGGATGAGCCCTGCAACCCAGTTCTCTGTGGAATACTATTTCTTTCCACTCAGCTCATCATCTAGCATTAACAAGACCCAGAGGCACTATTTATTCACATGTAACTATTGCATGGGATTGCTTAATTCACCCAAGCCACTAAAAAAGAATAATGTTCAATGATGCAACTGAAACAAAAGCATGATCATTTGTTCATGATCATACCCTTCGCTACCACAAAGCTCTTCCTATGATATATTCATCTTATTTATAGATTAAAATTACTAGTGTCAGATTTGAGTTGTAGATGTATTTCAATTGCTCTGAGATTACAGAAAATTTCTGCTTTAAGTTTTATGACATATTTCCAGTGCACACAGGGAGTTAAAAGTAATGGATTATTTGCCCTAATACTTACTTTATATTTTACTATTTTACACTTGATGTGTTATATTCCTACACACTTTATATTCTTCTATCAGATACTGTATTTTCCTTTGTTCAGAACTGTAGAATAGCAACAGGCAAATTGTTTCTACACTGATTGGTTTTACTGATGTTTTCACCAGTAAACCCTCAACAAAAATATTCTTAGAATACACTTTAAAAAAAGCCAGAATAACTCTAAATTACTTTCTGGGCAATTCTAAAAACAGGTTTATTACAATAAATATTGCTTTACTGTATGCCAGTCTTATCCATTCTGTGTGCCTTCCAGATGTATATATTTTAGATCCCAGAATTCCTCAAAAGCACAGCTATTGCTGAAAATTTTGGAAGATGGCATTCAAATCTGGAAGCTGTCAAGGCTGGGGGAAGCTAATCTAAATATTCTCAGAACTATGTGATTTCTCTAAAAATCAGACTGTTGCTTTAAAGCCATTCAATAAAATAAAACAAAAATACTGAACATATAATGGACAACCAGAATAAGAAAACATAATTTTAATAATATAACTAGACCTTGACATTAATTTATTTAGGAACCATTCAAACTTATGAATGAAGAGGCTTAGATATCCAAAGTTAGGGGTGTTGCAGAACTGCTGGGGGTATGTGATTGTGATGTGGGCACTTGGCAACCCATACATACATACCACTGATTGCCAAGCCCCTGCAATTATGTGATCACCATGATTACACACATTTGTATATAACTGAAACAAACATATTCTGTTTGCCAGTCTAGAAAAGATTATGCTTGGCTGTATCTGACTTGTAATCATTAAAAGACAGATTATGATAAAATGAAGATGTAATATTATCAGTCCTCCGAAGTAAACCATGATTAGATGAGCGAATTCTACTTTATTGTCATGCTACATTAACAACATTTTGCAAGTCTGAAAATACAAACCTCTTGCATAATTCTTAACAGTCTGATATATTAGATTAGATCCTTAAACGTTTCCTTCCTTGACCATTAGGCAGATGCAGCCTCTCTCTTTTATTTGATCATTCTCTAAGCATCTTTCCCTCACATCCCTCAAAGTCATTCTCACCTACCATTAGAAAAATAAAACTGTTTATTTTTTGGCTGCTGTTATCAACTTCAAATGTTAAAGGTTTTTCCCCCCAGTTGATTTAAATAAATGACTGAAGAATATTAAAAACTTACTATGTTAAAAGTGCTACTTCAGGATTAACTCTTACATCTTCAGTACTGCTGCAAGAAGATTAAGTCAGTGGCTATAACTCCCAAAGACTAAAGTAAAAAGTTCAAAACCAGGTTCTCAGTTTATCAGGCGTTAACTTTCAGTACTTCTTTTAACTGCCTGGATTTTTTGTTTCTGTTATTTTGGTCTTTCCTATCTACATAATGCTTACAGAGTAAAGTATTACATTAAAATATGTGGGACCTTCGTTCATCTGTTTGCTGTGATACACATGTTCTGGACAAACAAAAAAAGGTAAAATTATATGAATTATTGCAGTATACCTGACAGCCAGGATCAAGATCCATCTTTCTTCTGAGGAATTTTTCCACATGTCCAATTGTTGCCTCTCCTGAAACACGTACAAACTTCTTTTCCAGTGGCTACAAGAACAAAGAACAGGTTAATTTACAGTTAGGTTGTAATGCATAGGATCTTTTGCAAATAGTCAATATTACGTTTACTTTAAAACCTTAAAATAGCCACAGAGAATGAAATCACTAATTTTTCACTGTTCATCCTTCACTTTGATAAGGCAATCATTTGCTGTCTAGGTAAGTGGTCTGCATTGTAATACATAGCTCAGGTGCTATGTTGTCCTTTTAGCAAACAAATGAAAATGATTTGAGCCTCCAGATGTGGAAAGTGAGCTCCAGTCTCCTGAGATATTTTTATTGCTTCAACAAATAATCTAAGCCCTTCACTTGGAGAAAAATGCCAGTGGTAGAAGGCATGCTACTGCAAAGAATAGAGGCAGTAGTATACACAAGACAAGTTATTAAGAGAAGCATACTGTCTAGTCCTGTGAAAAAGAAGGGTTGAAAGATGACCAGTGCTAATGAAATCAACTGATCATTAGCCTTAATTTCTGAACACAAGGGGATAAATGATGCAGCCAGAAAAGATAGAGGATTAAAAACAAATATAATCTATAAATGAAAATGTGAAGATTCTGGTGGTATTTTCATCTATCCTTCTATACATTTATAAAGAAATCAATGTTCCTGAATATGGAAGTTTTTTGTGCTGGGTAAAAAGCACAGTAAAATATACTGTTAGGACAGGGGTCTGCAAAGTTGGCTCTTTTAAGACTGGTGGACTTCAACTCCCAGAGTTCCCCAGCCAGGTATGCTGGCTGGGCAAC
>JAPKID020000628.1:0-17233 GCA_026931265.2 Tropidonophis doriae | reverse complement strand
GACGCAAACGGGACTGGCCCCTCTAAACTAGTGTTTGTCAACTGCATCAGCTTTCAGATTGGTAGACGAGCAGATGGCTGGGGAATTCTGGGACTTAAAGTCCACCCATTGTAAAGTTGTTGAGGCTGAGAAACGTTGTTCAGGGTTCCCAACCTTTTCTATAACCCGCACCCCTACAACGCTTCTGATATATTCTCGCACCCCTTATAAAAGTAAATAATCATATGCATATAATTGTGCATATACAATATAATTTTGAAACTTCTAAACCCAAGTTTTTGTACCCCCTGGAACATCATCTTGCACCCCCAGAGGGTGCGAGTACCCCTGGTTGGGAACCCCTTAGAATCTAGATCGACACACAGGAGAGGTAAAAAACAGGGTGTTTTGCCCATCCCTCCAAAGGGTGAAAAAAAAACCTTTAAACTTGACCAACTGAGTGGGGAAGTCTTTGAGTAGGTTGGAACCCCCAAAAGAGCTTGGGCATTGTATGCTCTGTCTTGTCGAACGGATGTCTTGTTGAGCCCAGTGGGCTGCCAAGCATTGCATGACGCCACCTTGACAAGCCACAACATTACAAGGGTAATCAAAGGGATTGGCGTTTATTATCTAGCTAAGCTGGGGCTGAGGGCAAAGCCTTTAATTATCTGGATTACCTAAGAATCCGGGGCCAGCTATCTTTTCCTCCCACTGCAGAGCACGTTCAGTAAAACCTAAAGTAGAATTAGAAACAGCCTGCTTTTTTGAAGGCCAACCTCCTCAGGAAGGAGCTTGTACAGAGGCTCTGTTTCCTGGGATGGCGTCTCTCATTAAGGCAGCTAGTGATTAGAACAAACTCTTTCTGGCTTTAGACACTAAAATCAGGTCTGAAGAGTCAACGGCCCAACAGGTCTTGCTGGAAAGCAACTTTCTGTCTGCCAAAAGGAGCTCCTGGAATTGTCTTTCAGCCACTTCTGAAAAGTCTCCACTCCCAAATTTTGCTCTAAAGCAACCTTTCCTCAAAGGGGTGCCTGGGGTGGATGTCTACACCCCAGAATTTCCTGAAGCTGTTTCCAAAACCTATTTCAAAGGTGCCCCATTTATAATCCTTCCAAAGGGAGGGAGAGAAGGAAGGGAGGGAGAGAAGGAAGGGAGGGAGGGAGAGTAGAGAAACACAGAAATGCACATGCTTCTACCAAGTTGCCTGAAAACAAGCAGCTTGAGGGGACAAACACAGCTCTTCTTCTCTTTCAAATGGCAGGAAAACCAGTCTCTGGTTTTTGGACAGTAAAAGCAGGAGGAGGAGGAGGAGGGCAAAGTGAGGAGGAAAGAAAAGGAGGAAATGATTTAGGCAGCCCAAAAGCAGCTCTGGAATCCAAATGCATCTGCACCAGACGGATCTTCACCTGGTTTAATGGGAGCCATCCGCCTTAAGCACTATATCCAGTCTGGATTAGCTCCTCCATCTTTCCCAGGGTCCCCCCCCCCTCCAATTAATCTCTTTCGGAAATATATCAGGGTGTTATTAAGAAGTTTGTTAATCGCAGGCTGCATTACATCCATCCACCATGATTTAGTTCACCTTTCTGGATTTATATGAAATATGGAACCATAAATCAAGCATTTGGATGACTCGCCGCATACCCTGAGTTAAAAGGCCCCAGTGTGAAGCTCATTAAGAGTCCCTATTTTCATATTGTTAGCATATTTATTTTACCATTTGTATGTATATGCACAGAATTTTGGAATTAGGTGGTGGTGGTGGTGATGTCAATGGAGGTCTACCTATTTTATACACATTTGACTACCACTTTTGGAAAATTCCCTAAGGAGCAACATGCCCTGTGTTGCAAAGGATTCCAGGTGTTTGCAGTTAAAACTTGATTTGATTGATTTGATTGGATTGGATTTCTATCCCGCCCTTCTCCTGGAAAGGACCCAGGGCGGCGCACAGGCAGTCATAAAAAACAATACAAAACAGCAATATAAATACCTTAAAAATTATTAAATAATTTCCCGTGCTAAAACCCATTTCTTTTTAAAACCCAACTAAAACTTCTGCAGAATGCCAGGTTGGGGGAAATTCCTAGAGTTGCTAGTTGACTCTGGAGGCTCACGCTCCCAAAACAAATGAAGGGCCTTCCTGATTTAAACCAATAAAAATATCTGAGCCTGAGCCTTGACTGGGGCTGCCTCTCCTTCTCCTCGGAGGAAGACGCTTTCTCCTCCACCCAGGGGCCATACAGCCCTTCCTCCCTGCAACCAAATTGGCAGGATTAGTAGCTGAGGGCCCGCCATAAGGGAGACCGCCTGAGCAGCCTTGTCTGTGCCAAGCTGGGCGTGGGGTGGATGGGGGCTGAGACAGCAGGAAAGATGCCTGGCAGAGGGGGGGGGGAAGAGGAGGAGGCGGAACAATAGGAGAAGGGTTGCTGGAGGAGGAGGAAGAGAAGAGGAGGGAAAGATGCAATGAGAAAAGGAGGATTGCTGGAGGAGGAGGAGCAGGAGAGGGTTGTCCTAGTTGTGTGTGTATGGGGGTGGGGGTAGTAAAGAATCCCATTTCTCCCTCTTGCACACGGCTGGCCCTTTCCCTTTCCCCGCCTTGACCTCCTTCGCTGAAAAAGGAGCACCTCGCCAAAGATGAATCAGCGGAGCCTCTGCCTGCCTCCTTCCTGTCTCGCTACCCTGCCGCTCCACTTCTGCCGGCTTCCATCTGGCCTTGTTGAAAAACACCCAGAGAGCGCAGGGACAGAATGTTCTGCGCCAAACGCTCCCTCCTTCGCCCCGCTTCCAACCTCTTCAGCTTTGGGGGACCCCCTGGCAAGGCACAGCACCCCCTACACAGCACCCCAGGCCTTGTTTTAGGGAGAGCGAATCCAATCGGCAAAGGCTGCCTAGCCGTCAGGTTCTTCTTCTCGACCAGGCAATGAGGATGGGCAAACCCTGCAGAACTATTTTGGTATTCTGTAGCAGTGAGCGAGGAGGAGGAGGAGAGGGGGGGAGGAAGAGGAGGAGAAGGAGGAGCTCCGCACAGGAGCCTCTCGGCAAGCAGAGCAATTTATTTCACTGGGGTTGGGGGGATGGAACCTTTTCCAGCCCCCTCCTCTGCTAGGCTTGCATGCATTGAGAAATGAGCCCTCCTATTGTCCCCCAGGGAAGGGTCACCAGGGAACATCTGCCGCCTGGGAAGGTGTCCTTCTGCAGGTGTCCCATTCCCAACCTTTGTGACTCGGGCAGCTTCGGAAACAACATTTCCCGGGGTCTGCTCTGAGCCTCTTCTTCACCAACCTTTGCAGGCCTTTGTCTCACCCTCTTTAGGGCGCCACAGACATTGGTCGCCAAACGTGGCATCCTTAAGACTTGTGGACTTCAACTCCCAGGATTCCCCCTGGCTGGCTGATGAATTTTAGGGGGTTGAAGTCCACAAGTCTTAAAGACAGCAAAGACGGACAGATGGACAGAGCCTCTTCTGCATTTGTCCTGCATCTACTTTTGTCCTCTTGTTGAGATTACTTTTCTCTATCCCTGTTAGCTGTAAAGGGGTGTCCTTCTCTCTCAACCATTCAGCCCAGTGGCCTAGAATGAGAAGAACCTCAAGGATGCTTCCTGTTAATCCAAGCTCTGTGGTGGCCAGGAGAGATTATGCCAGGCATCTCCAACTTTAAGCCTAGAGGACTTCAACTCCCAGAATTCCCCAGCCAGGGAGTTGAAGTCCTCCAGTCCTCAAGTTGCCAAGGTTGGAGAGCCCTGGATTACACGCTAGTGAGCGGAATCTGTTTGGTGCACAGAGTGACACAGAAAGGTGAATCAATAAATAACATACAGAGACATCCCACTTCTTCTCTTACATTACTTATTCACACATCCAAAGGCTTTGACAACTGTCACGCATGATAATATGGCTATTAACGCCACCACCTGTTAAGTGCTAACAGAAAGCTTTCTCCCCAAACTGGGAATATTCAGTCGTCCATCTGTAAGATAGGCATGGCCATTCTGCCGCCTTCCGTTAACATTCCTGATTGCACGGCTGACATGTTGTTGATGGCACAATTTCCCCACTGATTTGGGACAAGAAGTTAAATTAGTGGGGCTAAATCTGCTGTAGAATCTGCACTCCAAAGCATCCTACGGTCATGCCTGCAAGCCATCTTTTCTTTTTGGACTTCAGGCCTGCCACACTTTCTATTGTGGGAAAATGGGAGGTGGGATTATATGGAGTTGGGTGACATGTAGCCATAACAACATTCTTCTTAGAAAGCCAAGGTCATCTTTGTCTCTGCACCTGGCTGGAACTGGATGGGAGGGATCTGTCTTCGTGGCAGTGGAAGATTGGACCACGGGGTGGATTTGTGGGTGTGGGGGCAAGATCTTGAACTTCCAACTGGGTGGGGAAGACTGGAAGCTTTCAGATTTGGCTTTTCCCAGATGTGCCAGCATGGCTCTCTTCATCAATTGGAACTTTGAGGAATCCTTTGCCTCAGACTCTGATTTAATTTTGGGTGCTATTTGGAATCCTGACATTAACCTGAATATCCCTTATATTGGATGCTATTTGGAACCCTGACACCTACAACGCTTTTAAAAAAATAATGGAGACTCATCTCGTTTATCTGCTCATGGGGCTTTCAGACCCTGAGAGGAGAAGCAGAGCCCCAATTTCTCCAAGCAGTGATGGAGCCTGGGTGATCTCAATCCAACCCCTCCTGCATTCTTACAAAAATCCAAGTTTATGCTAAGCAGTCTGTTCCCCATCATCGTGCTGAGCAAGAGAAAGAATTGCCCAAGAAGTAGCTGGCCTGCACATTCCTTGCTTTGTGGAATTTGGTCCGCTGCACCATTGAAAAGCACCAAGGATCAAACCTTGGTTTTGAGTAGAGAGGAGTGGATTCAAGCAAAGGATACACCCAGCAGGCAGTTTTAACACAGGCGTGATTGTATCAAGGGGAAAAGAAGCCCTCCCAGGAAATTGTTCCTGGACGGTGATGGATTCAGAGCTCTGATTTAGAGGATGCCACTCAAGGAACGGCTGCTGTTCCCTTGTTTGCTTTCCATCTCCTAGGTGAGGAGAAGAGGTGCTATGATGATATGGCTGCTGAATTCCACAACTGAGTTGCTTGCAATAGACGGTCACAGAGGACTAGGAAGCTTGCAAGTTGCACATTGACCAATTCAGCAAAAAAATCTACCTACAGCCTTCTCCAGCTTACTGGAAGCAGAATTCCACCGGTTCTCCATCACCACACTATTCACCAGGTGTTCAAAACTCAGATCCTCTGGAGGATCTGAAGAATGGATCCCAAACCCACACCTTCAAAAACACTAACCACAAGAATGCACGTCTCCTCCTCCTCCTCCTGTCTCCTCACTCGTCAACCCCCGAGGCCATTGCCATGGACCTACCTGGAAGCCGCAATTTCCGCTTTCTGCTTGGCGATGGTGGCTGCCCGCTCGGCTGCCTCCACGGCCCGGTCCACCTTCTCGCGGATCTTGCTGGCCCTCAAGGGGATGAGGTTCTTCCGTTTGCCACTGACCAGAATGTTCTGCTTGTATTTCCCCTCTTCCTTCGTGCCGTCGGGGAAGGTCATGCAGCCGTAGCCGTGGCGCTTGTTGGTGGCCCACTCCCCTTCGTACTTCAGGCCGTCGGAGCGCTGGCTGATGCCAAAGCCGGACCTCTTGTCGTTCTTCCACTCGCCCACGTAGATCTCCGTGGTGGTGGCATCAATGTCGTCCTCAATGACGGAGATCTCAGTCTCCGCTTCGCCCAGGCTGATGGTGGAGTTGATATCGCTGGCGGTGGAGCTCACAGTGCTCATGCCCGCCTCGCTGCGGAAGGAACTCTGCTTGCTCCGCTGGCTGGCTAGCGAGCTCTTGGACTCGGATTTGCGCAACTTGAGGCCGCTCAGCAGGGAACGCCGGAAAATGCCCTTCTTCTTGCTCTTCAGGATCTCCGCATCGCTGTGAGCCATCAGGACAAAGCCCCCCCTTGAGACGGCGGGGCTCCCGGCCACGGCAGGGGACGCGTCGGGATGCAATGCCGTGCCATTGGTGTGTTCGCTGCGTAAAGAGTTGATCGATGTTCTTAATGGCGATCGGATAACCGCAGCCATGCCGTATGGGACACTCTGCCGAACGCCGTAGCCCTGACGCATCCCTCCGGCCCACTGGCCTTGGTATGTCCCTGCGAGCGAGAGGGGGGAAAGGAAAGGAAACAGGGTCACCACCAAGCCTTCTCAGCCATACTGCCCTGCGTGGGGGTGGAGGGCTCTGGGGCCACACATATACTTGCCCCACAACCTTCAGGACATTCCATTACATTTGAGTTCATGGTACATTTTAACTTAGATAGATAAACAGAGATAGAAGGGACCTTGTAGGTCATCTAGTCCAGCGCATCCTGCCCATGCAGGAGACCCTACACCATCCCTGACAAATGGCCATCCAATCTCCCTTTGACGGAGCTGCCACAACTTCTGAAGGCAACTTCTAGTTCCATGGTTGATTGTTCTCAATGTCAGAAAATTCCTCCTCATTTCTATTTTAAAAGCCGCTTCTTTTTAGAACTAGCATGGACAAGGATGTTCCCTAGTTTGGGTCATGAAATGCAAGGAAAGCAACCAAGCTCAGAGAGCACCGAGGACCCCTCAGCTGCCTTTTCTCCAGTTGGGGAGAAGAATTTTGTCCAAACTTCCATTTCTGGAAGGGTTTGCGATTCCCTTTGCAGGTTGGGCGTGGGGGAGGGCAATTCAGCTGAGCAAGCGAAGCCAAAATAATTTGCCACCAGAACGTGGGATGAAGCTTTTGACAGGTGGCTGTGGGTGGGCGAGTGGGGGGGTTGTGCCAGGGCTCTGTTGCTGAAAACCCATCGCAGAGCACTTCCCGGCTGGTCCAGCAGGGGTCAGTACTCTGCGCCTCCTAGCATCTGCTTACCAACTATCTCTCAGAAGTTCTTCATCCTGTTTACATCCTCTTCGTCTCCAAGGAGCCCCTCAGCCCAGCTTACATAGATATTTCTGACAGCCTTCCAGCAAATTCTGGATCAAGCCATGGCTTCTTTTCCCCCATGTGATTAGTCTCATCATCCGTGACTGCAGCCTAGGAGGCTGGTTTTCACCATGACCTCTCCCTGGGCTGAAGGGTCATGTGGGGGCTTGAACTCAGGGCTGCAAAAGCAGCCATCCAGCAGCCCAGGAGGGATGAATCCAAAGGAACCTCTGCAGAATTCTGGAAGTAGACTGGCCTCTTCGTTCAATCTCTCTGCTCACTGGCCCCTGTGGCTCAATACCCCAAGCCATCAATACAGTTATCCTTGCTGCTGCATTCTCTCCCTAACCTAAACTAAGAGTCACCAACTCCCCAAAACTGATCCATCTTTTGCTCATCTCACTTGCCCATCCTTTCTTCCTTTCCCTTCCTTCCATCCCTCTCTTCCCTTTCCCTTCCCTTCCTCCCCTTTCCCTCCCTTCGCTTTTTCTTCCTTATTTCCTTCCCTCCCTCCCTTCCCTTCCTAACAACCATCAAAAGGACCACAGCCCGCTCTCAACAGAAACCTATTGGACAAACAAAAGGGGAGTGGAATGGAAATCTTTGCCAGGTTCAGCTGCATTCCTGGGTCAAAATGAAAATGGTGCTGCTCCAGAGTTCAAGAAGCTGCAAGGCCATCCCCGGAAAGAAACAATACCGCTTCAAATTAAGTTTATGTTTATCACATTTCAACTAGCCGCCAGCTATTATTCCACCTGCAAATAGGTGCAGTGTTGTGAATAAATGTAAAGGTTCCATTCAGTCCTCTAGGCACAACAGAAAGACGTACAGATTCAACTGTCAAGTAACAGATAGACGCAGACGGCTTTCGTAAGGGAGGCACTAAGAGAATAAAAACCAACACAGGCTTGATTTTAGGCACAGACCAGGTCAAGCTGCTTTTAGAAAATAAAAGTGCAATTCCTCTATTTTTCACATGTCTTGGGAGACGCCATGATTAGTTCACTTACTTAGGACAGGAAATGCTCAGACCTTACCCCCCCCCCCTTAATCGCTGCATTCCAGTATTTTCTGTGCTATTCCTTTTTCTGGCGCCCTTTTTTAAATCTGGGACATGAGTATTTTGTGAGCTTGCAAAGCATTAATTCCAGCAATGAGTAGGCAGTCAGGTGTGGGGTACATTTCTACTGTGACTTGCAGTTACATTTATGTATCAGGGTCCGGAGAAGGCAGTTTGCTGGCAATGGCTCCCTGGGGCATCTGTTCATCCAATCAAGCTTCTCAAAAGCAGGAAATCCTAAATTATCTCTTCCTATTCCTTAGCAAATAACAAGGGACAAAATAACAACATCTGCTGCGCTTTCATGGATCCCAAAACCTGCAACCTTGCTGGGGCATCTACTTTTCTGGAGCATAAGACCCTGAGACTTGTAGCTCACTTTCCATAGTAAAAACAATTACAAAGCAGAATTTTGTTTCTGGGCTGTGTGTGTGTGTGTGTGTGTGTGTGTGTGTGTGTGTAAATAAATAATTTCACTATAACAGAAAGAAGATCTATACACCTCCAGTTGAAAAATGTTAATGACATTACAGTGTCCCTCTTCCCTCCCAGTGGATGATGAAGAGATAAAAGCTGATTAATTAAAGGGTAATTTAGGGATAATCCCCAAATGCTGGTCAGGGAAAGGACAAACCAAGCTGAATCTTTAAACAGGAAACTATCAATAGAAGACAAGGATCAAGAAGCACCAAGGACTCCACAGGAAACGATCAATTAACCTTATGAAAGGCCCTTCTTAGGTGGGCATGCACCTTAAGGAAGTCTTAGAAATTGGCTCTCTCATCATGGCTGCCTCACCAAGATTTGGATGAATAAGCCACAGGCAGCTCTTACAGTACACTCGTTTCAGAAGGGGTCCCCAATGGTTGGGTTTACAAGCATGTTGAGTCCCCAAACAAGCATCTGCGTTGGGTAAATCCATCCGTCTGAAGCACTTGGTTCTCAGGTAGACTGCAGTGGGTGGGAAGGAATATGTAGCGTTTCTTGAGATGGTTGACTCAAGCGCCCAGCAATTCTCCAGGAAATGGGGGAAATGTTGGGCCTCCACACTGACCAACAAGAGGAGCACCAACACGCCATCCCTGAACCAGTGAAAGTAGATCCTAAAAGAAATCACTGGATGCCTTGAGCCATGGGTAGATAATTCAAATGGAGCAAGGAAGAGGAGCAACAGATGGGCAACTAGTGCAGCAAGAAGACGTTGCTGAGGCATTGAAGGCTAAGCAAGAGCTGAGTTCATAAACAGAGTGGCACCCCCAGTTGTAGTCCATGATCACACAATACCCTCAGCCAAAATGTGGCTAGATGGTGGATGGAGTTGGATGAGTCCAGGCAGAATGGACTCTATCTCTTCTTGGCCTGAGATCCAGGTTATTCTCCTGTGACTCGATGGTCCAACACACCACCCTGGTGTCCCCTTCTTGGGTCCCGATGTATGAAGAGGACAGAATTATGAATCTTTGCCACCAAATGCCTTGTTTGTCTTCTCTCCCTACTCTTCCTGTTAGCTGCTTCACTTACATTCCAGGTGACTCGCCACCTGGCCTGGCATGGGAAGGAAAGGGGCGGGGATATCCTTGGCACCTACTCCTTTGAAAGAGGCCAAGGCACTGAATCCTCTCCCTCCAGAGGCTGGCGGGCAGCAGGCGCCAAGAAGACTCACGCCGAACGCAGAGGTGTTGGCACGGCTGCTCTCTGCTCGGAATAAGTGGGAGAGGATTAAAGAGAGAACCTGAGGTGAAGGAGGACGACACTGGGATACTAAAGGAATAAAGCAGAGTATCTGAAGAACTATGGAGAATGTGTCTCTGGGAGCTGAGCAAGAACTTTAGTTGCCCTCGTGAACGTGAAGAAGAAACCATCGGCACTGGGGAGCTGAGCAAGCCAGGATCTGGGCCAGGGTGAACCCAGGGGGGAAAGAATGCCAGGAAGAAAATGGCAGGAGACTTTGGCTTGAAATGTCGTTCAGCATGCAAAGGGAAACCACCACATGCCAATCTAGAAGATCTTCAACCTGGGTTTTTGAGGGGCAGGGCTGGGGGTCTGCTCCATTGGCCCCCAAAGGTGGATGGGGAAGCCAGCCTTGTTTCCGGGAAAAGAGGCAGTTGAGAAGCATCGCAAACACAGAACACCTGGGCTGAAAAAGGACAGGGGGGGGGGCTTGCTATGAGCTTGCTAGCTGTTGAAAAGTAGAGACGGTTAAAATATGCATGTGCATGCAGTCTGTTTGTCTGTCTGCATAGCAAGCAGACATGGCAAAAGCCAGGCACAAAACAGCAGTCGGCCAGGCAACGCTGCTCTATCCTTCCAGCCAGGAGCCCTCACAGGGAGAATTCAGCTTCCACTGAGGATGCTGAGCTGTCCTGAAGCTGAAGTGTGTGTGTGTGTGTGTGTGTGTGTGTGTGTGTGTGTGTATTTTCCCTTAATTATTTTTAAACTTGTATTTAGTCCTGCAAATCTTATTGTTCCTATTTGTTCTTCCCACGCTTAGCTAATATTGTGTGTCAGTGTGAATGTTTGTGTGGTGCTATTTAATTACTACTCAAGGACTGACATTCACTCTGAAGCACTGCTAATGGAGGGACAGATGCACTGAAGGAAGGAAGGAAGGAAGAAAGGAAGGAGGGAGGGAGAGAGGGAGGGAGGGAGGGAAGGAGAGGTAGCTATCCGGGAAGGCCTTTCTGCAACCTTCCTTAATGGGCTTGGAAGCTGGATTAGGAAAAAAAAAACCTGCTTAATGTAGCCTCTTGCACTATACCGCACTTAGGGACGATATTCTTCCACATTTCCTTTGTTTGTTGAAACATGGAGAGCTTTCTGCTTTGTATCCTCCAGAGGGAATGCAAAGGCTTGTTTGCATCCGTTCCCACAAGGGACTCTTGGGTAGTCTCACTACGTACCATCCAAGTTTCAGAACACAGAATAGGATTTTAAGGCCTGTTTGGATGCCCTTCTGAATTCAGTAATCACAGATTCTATTTTTGTAGCATGAGAAGAGTCACCTATTCTTTTCTTTCTTTCTTTTTTTTTTGCCACAGCCTGTGAGGACACGGTCGAATTCATTAACCAGACAAGGCCTTTGAGTCAGAAGACACTACCCTGCCCATGATTAGCTAGAAAGTTTCTGGCCTGATGGGAGATGCACTTGATATTTGAACTGAACCACCCAGTGTTCTCCACGGTGATGTTGGCCTTTGAATATGGACTGAGCTTTATTTTCTCTCTTTCTATCCTCCTGAGTCTGTCCGTCTACCATCTTCCCTTTAGACAGGTCATCAATTTTTAATTTTATTTCCGGCATGAGGAGACTTGGTCTGGAAAATCTGTTTTGAGAAAGAGTCTCAAGGTTAAGGTTAGGACGTTATGAAAAGTTGAAACCCGGAGCAGTGGGGAAGGCTGCTTGGGTATCACTGTACCCATTCTGGCCAGGGATTCTGGGAGTTGAAGTCCTCACATGTTAAAAGTTGCTCAGGTTGTACATAAAGGTGAGCAAATATTTCTCCAAACTACCAGAAACTCCCTTCAGTTCTAAGCCGGGAATTGATTTTCTTGAGTGGCCATTTATGGAAGGAAGTAAAGGACAGCTGACCAGGCCCTTCATCAACTTGTACACGCTGATGAAGCTTCAAGGCAAATAGTGTGGCGCCTTTGGCAGATCTTGACCTCTGTTGTACAATCACCCAAAAAATGTGCCATGCTTTGCCCCCATTCACCCCTAGGTGGCCTCCAAACTGGTCAACAACTTCCTATTGTTCAGTGGAAGCCAAGTCGTCCTGTTGCTTCACAGACAGGCTTCCACAGGGTAACCAAGATTAAGCAGCAAGCCGTTGTTGAGAACTGGGTGGTCTAGGGAAATAATGGGCTGGGCTGGAGTGGCAAGTTCCAACCTAAGTTTGCTATGAACTGTTATGATTCTTCCACCAGTACAGGTAGTCCTCAGCTTATCACCACATCATGGAGCCCAAAATTTCTGTTGCTAAGTGAGATAGTTGTTAAGTGAGTTTTGCCCCATTTTATGGCCTTGCTTTCCCCAGCTCTTAAGCAAATAATTGTGGTTGTTAAATTAGTAACACCATTGTTAAGGGAATCGGGCTTCCCCATTGACTTTGCCTGCCAGAAGGTCGCGAAAGGGGAATCAGTTTGAATCAACCAATTTTGTTGTAAACAAGTACAATGACAATAAAGATTATTATTATCACGTGATGCTACAACCGTCATAAATATGAGCCAGTTGCCAAATGTCTGAATTTTGATCACGTGACCCTGGGGATGCTGTCGCAAGGGTCAGGAGAAGAACGGTCATAACCTCAAACGGTCACTATATGAGCTGTTGTAAGTCGAGGACTCCCTGTCCCCTCCCCCTGAGAGGAGAGGCTGAGCAGCGAGCGGATCGGCAGCCGTGTGGGCGATCCAGGCAGGCCTCGCCAGAACGATTCAGGAGCAGCTGAAGCAGAGCGAGCTGTATCTATGGCAATACTACAGAAGCCAGAGGCTTGGGAGGGCACGAGGCACGGATTCCCAGGAGCTCCGTGTGCCCGAGGGCAGCGCCACTGCCACATGGGCCAGCTGTGCCCAAGAACCTCACAGCAGCTCTTGGGGAAGGTGGTGGGGGGGGAAGGGACGTTTGGCACCACGCTTGGAGCCTGACGGAGAAACAACCTGGAATGGAGGAGAAACTTCCTCCCAGCGAGGACAATCAACCGGTGGGACAGAAGTTGCCTTCAGACGTTGTGGGAACTTCTTCACTGGAGGTTTTTAAGAAGAGACTGGATAGTCACTTGTCTGAAATGGTGCAGGCTCTCCTGCTTGAGCAGGGGGCTGGACTAGAAGACCTCCCAAGTCCCTTCCAGCTCTATTCTGATTCTGACTGACTGGTTATTTCTGTAGTTCTTTCTGATAAGAGCAATAAAGTTACATGGCCGGTGAGTGCAGAGAGCCCGCAACTTACCATCACAGTTAAGCCCAAAATTTCTGTTGCTAAGCGAGACATTTGTTCAATGAGCTTTGCTCCCTTTTACAACTTTTCTTGCACCAGTTAAGTGAGTTGCTGCAGTTGTTAAATTGGTAACCCAATTGTTAAGGGGATCCAGCTTCCCCATTGGCTTTGCTTGCCGGAAGGTCTGCAAAAGGAGGATCACATGACCCCCTTTTGCACACTACGGCCATCATAAATATGAGGCAGTTGCCAAGCCTCTGAATTTTGATTACGTGACCACGGGGACACTGCAACGGTTGTAGGAAAAGGGATCATAAGTCACTTTTTTCAATGCTGTCGTAACCTCAAAAGGTCACTAAACAAACTGTTGTAAGTCAAAGTCCCTCCCTACATGGGGAAGCTCTGATTTCTCCACCAGCTTTGTCCAATGTGACATGACGTGGGTCCACTATCTGCTCTCCCCTTGAGACCAGGATCAGGGCTTCTCATTCAAAGTTGGATCCTCAAGCAGGCAGAAGCCTGAAAGCTTCTCAGTCCATTGAGCTAATTAATTCTAATATGCTTCCTGTACAAAGTACAGGAGAATCTGCCTAATTTGCTCTCTCTCTCTCTCTCCCCCTTTCTCTTTGCTAATCATCAAATTCAGTAATCCTCATCATAAACTCTCTAATCTTGCCCCATTTCTCAGTTAAACTAAGCTCTTAATCTCCGCAGAAGCCTCGAAATACAAAGAGGCACGGCAAGAGAGACAAGGGCTCCTCACAGGGCATCCTTTCCCAAACAGTCCTCCAACTTCCAATATTCTGGGGATTCTGGGAGTTGAAGTCCACACACCTTTAAGTTGCCGAAGTTGGAAAGGACCAATTTCACATTAAAAACTTGCATCGGTTTTATTGTAATGCTGCCTTACTGAAAAAAAAACATAGCTGAGAGATAAGAAGAAGAAAACTGCAGGTCATTAGGAAGAAACTTCCCCAGCATGGTGCTGGAGAGTTCTGGGGGGTCTCAACCCACCACCCCACCAGAAACCCTGAACTGGAACATTTGAGCATGATGGGGGTGGGTGGGATGTGGAGAACTAAATCCAAGGGCAGTCTTCTTATCATTTTAATTAAATTGACTTTAACTTTAATCCAATGTAATGGTTGGCCCAGCCACAGTCATTGGGACACCACGTGCCGTGCCATGACTTACCCTTGAAAGATTCATCTATGGTCTGCAGGGCATGGACTCTGCTCCCAATCTCCCACCTTCTGATGCGAAGGAAGGACCCTTGTGACTTTCAGTGCAGTCATTTATGGTGGCCCATCAAAGATCCCACAAACGGCTCGTTTTACTGCCTACAAAAAAAACACCAACACCCTCGTGGCTCCTCTGTCTCTCATATACTTCAGATGTGTCCCATGCTTGTTGTTCTCTGGACCCCCAGGGGCCACGGGAGGATGAAACTGACACCATGTGGACTACAAGGGATTCAAGCCGATACACCCCTCGACAGAGATTGGCAACTGTCTTCACAGCTGCCACCTGGATGTGTCATAGGGGACTGAAAAGAGAGCAGCTCCCACATCTTGATGCCATGTGTTGGGACTGTAACTGCCAAGGTTGGCAGCACACATGGCTAAAGGCCATGCTGGCTAGGATTCTGGAGAACCACAGTCCCAACAGGCCAAGCATCATGGCCTTCACCCACCATCCATTTCAGAAAGGGAGGCTTAAACGAGCAGAGAAAGTACAGCTGTTCCTTGGCTTGCAACAGTTCGTTCAGTGACCAAAGTGACAACAGCACTGAAAAAAGGGACTTATGACCATTTTTCATCCTTACGACCATTGCAGCATCCCCAGGGTCACACAATCAAAATCTGGATGCTGGTTTAACTCATATTTATGAAGATTGCAATGTCCCGAGGTCTTGTGACCACCTTTTACGGCCGTCTGACAAACAAAGTCAATGGGGAAGCCAGATTTACTTAACAACCGAGTTACAAACTTAACAACTGCAGTGATTCACTTAGCAACCGGTCAAGAGAGGTCATAAAAGGGGGCAGACTCATTTAAAGCCATCTCGCTTACCCACAGAAATTTTGAGCTCAATTGTGGTTGTAGGTCTACAGGTGCTGTAGGGCAAAAATGCTTAGTTCAGGCGGATCCTTTCAGCCTGACTGGGAGTGAGGTGCTCTCCAAGGTCCTGAGGCGTGGAAAGGATTTAAAGGAGAAAGAAGGAAATCGGGTAACAAGCCTGTTTTAAAAGCTCATATTGCTGGGCATTCAACTGAAGTGGCTTTGAATATTCTGGGGGTCCGGCCCAGTTAATCCGAATCGCTTGCATCAGCCTGACTCAATTACTCCAGCCTTGTCTTATCATTTCCAGGACTGGGGCTCTCTTGGTATTGTTCTGCCAGCTATGCTTGAACTTCCAAATATAAAGCAGCTAAAATAGAGATTGGGAGGATACATGAACTGCTGGAAGGCTTTTCAAAAAAAAATAAAAAAAAATAAAAATAAAGCAGACTGTAATTCTGAGGCTTATAAATGGAGACCTGCTCTCCTTCACTTCCTCTCTCATTGTTTGGGCTGCTCCAGTGATTTGTCTCCTGGAAATGTGAAAATTGACTTTGGGGTGATGCAGACCCATTTTTCAAGACAGAAACGGTGCTTCTGGAAATGCCGAGAAACAAGGAAGAGGGAGGGAAGGAGGGGTCACAAAGCCAACCTTTTGTCTACACCTGAGGAAGTGGGTCTAGGAAATCATCCTCTTTTCTCCCGAAGAGTCAACAGGAGGATGGGATTTTATGGACACACTTCACACAGGGTGGGCTTGAGTGAAGATAAATATTATGAGATCCAGAAGCTGGATCTGGAAAAGAGGAGTGAGGGTGGGCGAGCTGTGTTACACTGATGCCCCTGAAAAAACCCACAGCTGGGACTTCTCTTATGCATTTCCAGGAGAGTCGTCCACGTTTTGCTTCTGAAACCCAAACACAGAGATGAGAGCATCTGTGAATAGGTTGGGTGCGAGACGAATGCCCAAACATCAAGAATGGCTGCATGGGAATGCCAAGATACAAACCTCCTGACAGTGAGGTTTTCCCATGTCCACTGGGGAAAACAGAGCTGTTTGGAGCCTTTATGCCAACAGCAAGTTGAGGGCCGTGGACCGTCCTGGTTTGACAACAAAGGGAAGGCCTCTGGATGGGGGTTGCCGGTATGTCTACCTCCTAGACTTTTGAGTTTAAGGCACAACAGCTTTTATTTTGATATTACTAAATCCTCAGAGCAGGTGGATCAGCTTATTAGACTGATAGCTGTCTGTAGTTTTTAAAAATGGCATACAGTAGATTATTTCTGACATCTCAGGAAGCAACAAGGCTCCCAGCAGATGGGTTGAGCAGCTACAGGAATCTTAATTTCCAGGAGCTGCCTCCATCTTGAATGGCAGCCGGGGAGCCATCCTTTCCCAGTGTAATGCAATTACCCCTCATACATCTGGAATGCTACTGCCCAGAGGTAGGAGGTTTGCTAAGTCATTGTCAGGAGGCCTAGAGAAGAGGCTCTGACCAAGAGAGATTTCATGCTTGGTGGGTCCTCCCTTGTGTTTTTCCACAATTCAATGGGTTCTTTTCCCTTGCCACAGTCATGAACATAAAGGAACAAAATGGGTGAGATGAGAATTTGAGGAGGACATAAATTCGAGGGCTCTGTGCAGCCCCCTTTCTGGGCTGACCACCAGTGGGATCAGAACCACTTCATGCCCTGAAAAATGTTTTCCCCAATTAGCTCTCCATGGGGTTGGTTAGAATTTTTCCAGATCCCCAGAGTCAATTTTCACCGTCAACCTGAGGTCTGTTTCTCGGATTCTTTCCCGGACTGAAGCAGGCCGCGGCCTCGTCGAGGTTATGGAGGCTCTGCACATTTATCTCCTCTTTGGTTGAATATATGCATTTTTTTTCCTCAGGTTTCATTGGGGATTGCAGCACTGCAGTACTTGTACAACCGTGCCTGCATGGCTCCTGCGTAAAGGCATGGGTAGGCCAAGAATACTTCCACAGCCCACCTTCCTCCCTCTAGGGCCTACTGGGGAACTCAGATTCCTAAGCCTGGCAACCCACTGGGCGGAAAGAAATTCCAGACACTGAACTCCCAACATTCCTCTAGGCACCAGATCAGGAAGAGCAGTTTCAGAGGATTCACTCAGAGATATTAAATGCAGATTGAGCTTCAGCCCTGAGTTCAGAGACACCTGGGAACTGAGAACGAAGGTTTATGGGGTGGGGGAG
>JAPKID020000627.1:12500-17234 GCA_026931265.2 Tropidonophis doriae | reverse complement strand
CCCTATCCTTCGCCCTCCAGAGATCATCAACCAATGCGACCAATGCCGTTTCGGTGCTGTGACCGGTGCGGAAGCCGAACTGGCGCGGATCTAGATAGATTATTTCATCCAGGTGTCGGGTGTAAATGCATAGTAAATGCATATAACAATAAACAATGGATATACAATAATTTGAAATTAAAAAGATGAGTGGAGAGGGAGCAGGAAGCCCAGCGGGGAGGTGGGAGCGGCAAATTAGACCCGCAAACACCTCCACTAATGTAGTTCCCTATTCAGCCCCTAGGCCAACTGGTAGAGCCTCTAAATACGTTTTTTTTCTTTTTTTCAATTATAAATTTAGAGTTAGGGTTCAGTGTAGAGATAGTCCCCAAGTTATGGCCACAACTGAGCCCAAAATTTATGTTGCTAAGTGAAACATTTGTTAAGTGAGGTTTGCCCCATTTTATGACCTTTCTTGCCACAGTTGTTAAGTGAATCACTGCCGTTGCTAAGTTAGTAACATTGTTATTAAGTGAATCCGGCTTCCCCATTTACTTTGCATGCCAGAAGCTCACAAAATCTGATCACATAACCCCCACACATTGCAACCATCATAAATATGGACCAATTACCAAGCATCTGAATTTTGATCTTGTGATCATGGGGTGCTGCAATGGCCATAAGTGTGAAAAATGGTCATAAGTCACTTTTTACAATGTCATTGTAACTTTGAACAGTAATAAATGAACTTTGGAAAGTTGAGGGCTACCTGTATAGACCAATAATCAAATGGTCGGTCGGTTGGTTCGTCGGTCGGTCGGTCGGTCCGTCGGTCGGTCGGTCGGTCGGTCGATCTGCCTGCCTGTCTGCCTGCCTGCCTGCCTGCCTGTCTGTCTATCATCTATCTATGGTGGTGCAGTGGTTAGAATACAGTACTGCAGGCTACTTCTGCTGACTGCCAGCTGCCAGCAGTTTGGCAGTTTCCAAGGTAGGTAAAATGAGGACCCAGAATGTTGAGGGCAATATGCAGACTCTGTAAACCACTTAGAGAGGGCTGTAAAACTCTGCGAAGCAGTATATAGGTCTAAGTGCTATGTCTGTCTGTCTGTCTGTCTGTCTGTCTGTCTGTCTGTCTGTCTGTCTATCTAATCTATTTAAGATTTTGAGTGCCATTCCTTACAAAAACTTTCCAGAGCACCATAAAATAAAAAGATAAAACAGAGGGAGTGGCATATGCTGCCTGTATAAATGCTTATTTTAGGGGAGAGCAGAAAAACCACAATGGGAAAAAAGGTTCATAAGACTCCCTGACTGAATTCTCTCAGCTCTCAAGTGGAATCTCAGAACTGGCAGCCACTAAGGGCAGGTGTCAGTGTGGTCTACACAGTGTTCAGAGTAATAAAATACTATATATTACTGCCATATATATTTCCTAGTTGGTTAGCGATGAAACGTGGCTATATGTACACTGATTGTTCACATATTGTGTGCGTCCATTGCCAAAAGTATGAGATAGCTTGCTTGTGGTAACTCACAAATTATTATTATGCTGTTGGTAATAGTTGAGGTTCCGCTATCATTTTTCAACCACACAACAGAAATCTATAAATGAAAATAAGCAAGCTGAGAGGCTCACTGTAAGCAAGTTCCTAGACAATAGTCCAAAGCAACTCAAGGGAGTATTCCATGTAAAGGAAAAGGCTTACAGAAATAAATATTGGGGCTTAAAAAAAAGTTGATCATATTTTGCTGCTGAAGCCAATTCTAGATTGAATAAAAAATGTTTCAGGCTATGAGGATTATGAGTCCATGATGGTGATGCTATGACTTTATGAAAATAGATAGCTCATCATTCAGTTTGCAAGAGGGGAGTGTTGAAAAGAAATAACCATATTAACTTACTGGAAAAATCATCTTTTATTTTAACCCTTCTATTTCCAAAAAGGAGGGAAATTGCACCACCGAAAATAGCCATTTATTTTATTGGTAATATGTTTAATGTTAGGAAACTTCACAAATTGGGCTATAGAGCAGAACTTAGGCATGGCTTATTCAACCTCACTGTAAACATGCTTTGAAAAATTACAAGCAAGATAGAAATTGTAACCTGGTCAGTTTCGAAGTTTTGTATCTGGGAAGTTGAAGTGGCAGAGAATGACTTCCCCTTGCTGAATTTAAGCTCTTCATCATTTACGGAGAAAAATTCCCATGTAGATCATTTCTGAGTAAACTGCTTACTGCTACAATTCATCACCTTACACCATATTGATGATATTTAAGCAGCTGTCTTCCCAAGTTAATTTACCTGGGATGGCATAACTACCTGAAATTTATTTAGTGATGGTGTAGTTTCTTCTTTGATTTACCAAGTCAGCTAATGAATACAATGTTAGCGGATTAGTTGTATATGCCTTAATTGATTAACCAATTAAATCAATATATATTTTCACAAGGATCAAAAACAGTTTTGTAAGAAAGCCATACATTTTTGCACTAAAATAATAGAGCTATAATTAACAGCGAAGCATCTCCTAGATGGAGAGAAGAGGAATGTCATTTAAGAACGGAAAGGACATTAGAAATTGTAAATAGACATGCTGCCAGATGCTCTTTGAAGTTACAAAGAAATATTTCCCTTAGGCACATCCTAACCGGCAGGCTGAAATCAGAACAGTTCAAATATTTAGATTTATCATAGATTTATCATTTGGGGGTAAAGTGAAAGCATTCTCATGCTTCATAAAGTCAGGGTGTACTGGTTGCTTGTGCCTACTATTTAAGAAGGGGAAGAATAGTTGCTTCTGCATAAATCTCTAAATAAATTTTAAGAAACCGAGAGGACCAACTGTTGTGATAAAACTAACAGTTATGATAAGATAGCATCTGACTTGAGTTAGATTTTCGCAGGAAGTTGCCTGAATTATGATGTTAAAACCAAACAAATGATTACTAGGAGCTGCTTAAGATATTTAGTTGCAAACTGGATAGGGTCTGTTTCAAATTCCATCCTTTTGTACAGGCATGGTGACCAAATATAAAATATCACTGAGACAGCTGATCACATCTGTATAACTTGAAATCATGACCCACACATTAGAATTTTTAGTATATGTTTGAAACAGGCTGTGGCTTTGTTTGTACAGCAGTGGGTTATATCAAGTCACTCCTTCTCAAAGCGTGTCAAAATAAAATGTAGGAGCCCTTAGTAAGACAGTCCTAAAGCGCACTCACATGGGGAAGGTATGAGTTGGTGCCTCAACACAGTGTCCTTCTGTATAAATATCCCACCAAAAGCATACCAGCAGTGCTATCACAAACACAGAACAGAAAGCATTAATAATACCTTCACACAAAAAGTAGCTCAAGCAGATCTAACCCAATACATTTTCAAAGCAGTCATGGAGAAAGAGTAAGCCACATGCCTAATTGTGTCACTAATTATTACGCTGGGTTCTAGAAAACAGAATCAGCAAAATGAAATGTTGGCTGCAGCTACTGCTCTGTGTCCTTTTGCAAAATGAATATATTCACTTAAATTGAAATTTTAAAATGTTTGTCCCTCTGTATCACTTTTCACAGAGTTCAGATTGCACTGTGGTCACCTTAATGTTTGTGTGGGCTGTAATTATCAAAGCATTTATGCAAAATTAAAAACACTAAAAGAAGTAGATTACAACATTTTGTCAGCAATGGGCAAATTAAAATGGGTTCTCTTTATATGAACTCTTACAGAGAAAACTATTACGAGAAGCACAATGTTTCAGTTTTAATAAAAGAGTTTCTCTCTCTAGGGTTGCAATTTTACACACATCACATATATGGATGTTACACAACTTTGTTTGGAATTTCCAACTCTCTATTTCCCTCAGGCTCCTCATGGCTGAAGCTTGAGCTAATGGGAGTTTATGGTATTTACATGTAAGAGAGAACTGTCTTTCATACTATTCAGAAGTGTTCAGAAATGCAACTCCACACACACACACACAAATTAATTTTGTTTTGCAACAAATACTCTGCTATTCCAAGTTTGCTATTACTAGCATATATATTTCCCTTTCAAACCAGGCCTGCAACTATTTTTTTTAAAGAGTAAATACTTTTTCAAGCTGACCTTGATCCAAGTAATTACACAGAAATATTCTACAGTTTTCCTGACTGGCTTATAGACATACATTCCTACTGCCTTCTTCTGGGGCTTTCTTTTTAAAAAAAACCTTAATAATTCAGCCTGCAACCTTGAGATTTCTAGTGGTCTCCCATCCAAGTATTAACCAAGTCTAACCCATCTTAACTTTTTCCAAGGTCATGGTTTTTGACAAGCATAAATTATAATATGCTTGTTTGTTAGAACCAATAAAGTACTTTGAATTAAACATCCAGGAGGAAAAGAAGCAGACCAACCCAAATCTTGGTCACAGAAGGTAAAACAAATCATGATTTTGCATAATAAGTGCACTACTTTTTTATAAATTATAAACGTTTTCAGGGGGGAAAAACAGATTATCCTCAATCTGTTAAATAAATCAACATTCTGATTATTTTTTTAAAAAAATATTATTCATTTCTTTCCAAACTGAAATTATTTTCAAACTTCAGTGTATGGGAAGGAACAAAAGCAGGTGATAATCTGCTATTCCAGAGTGCACATTACACAGGATGCAAATACAACAAAGCCAAGATTGAAACAAATTCTAGGTTGCTTCTGGAGTCCTGTCTGCAATTTCCTTAAAATAGAAAAGCCAAATAAATTCTACA
>JAPKID020000627.1:0-7500 GCA_026931265.2 Tropidonophis doriae | reverse complement strand
CCTTTATTCCTTGGGTGTACGATTCCCCTGCTTCACTTTATTGGGAAGATTTATAACTAATGTAAGAAGAAAAATAAAGTCTGAGGAAAATATCTTGATTGTAATGTGATTGCTGCTTGCTTCTTTACAGTATTTTGTCAAATCTATAGCTTGTCAATTAAATTGCTGTGTGATTTCTGTCTTCCCAAAAAATTACATGACTATTCTCTTTCTCCAACTGTTTTGATAACACAGTAGCAGAAAAGAGGGGAGGATTTAAAATTAAGTCATTCATGCAATTCTCTACAGCAAAACCTAAAAAGATTTTAGTTCTATTTATTACCCTTCTAATTTGTTCAATAATCCCAATATTCAGACAAGGTTATAAAGTTGTTGTTGTTGTTGTTTTTATTAAATTTATATCCCGCACCCATCTCCCCAAAGGGACTCGGGGCGGCGTACAGGGAAACAATAAAATATACAAAAATACAAAAGTTGTTTAAACAGTAAAAACAATATAAAAATAAATAGAACAATATATTCATAAATTGAACTGGAAGGATGTAAAGATAAAACTAAGTATGAAATAAATTTGCTTCATTGTTAATTACATCACAAATACTTAGAATTTTATATAAGTTTTTTCCCTTTCCCATACCCAGTCCTGTAAATACCACTATATAACCATTTTGTAACCATTTTCCTGAACTTTTTATGCAATTCTCTTTATTTATTTATTGGCTTGCTTCCTTGATAAAAGCACATAGTTCTCCAAATCTCAAGCCATGGCTCTATTTTCTCTCTCTTGTCTACCTGAAGAGCTTGGATTACATTTACTGAAAGTAACCACTTCTTGTTTAAATTGATCATTCCTTTGAAAACCACTTATAATCTTTAGCCCTGGGTTCATGTCTTTTTAACTTGCTTTGATCCTTTCTATATTCTATATATCACAGATGCTGCAAGGGGCATATAATCAGCTGTGTTGTGACAAAAGATATCCACTGAGATAAAAAGACAATGATAATTGTTTTAACTGAGTAGAATTTCATTGTAGTTTTCTGTTCAATCCCTTTGAATTGCTTAATGGGCAAAAGAGAGTTCAGGGGAAAAAACGAAGAGTTGGCTGGTTCTGTAACTACTGTCCATAGCTCTTTTACCAGGGGTCAAATTCAGCAGGTTCTAACAGGTTCTGGCGAACCGGTAGTCAAAATTTTGAGTAGTTCGGAGAACCACCAAATACCACTCTGACTGCCCTCAGAGTAGGATGGGAATAGAGATTTTGAAGTATCCTTTTCCTCCACGCCCACCAAGCCACGGCCACAGAACCGGTGGTAAAACAAATTGAATTCCACCACTGTTCTCTACCCATATCTTGTGCAAAGGGAACCAGAGTTCCCTGGCATATTGAGAAACTTGTACTAAGGATTGAAATGAACAGCAACATCTGAGAAAGCTTTTCACGCATCTACTGCTTCTTACCATAACCCTAACCAAAACTAAGATAGAAATGGAAAAGAAAGTAGATGTTAAAGACAGGGAGCATAGTTAGAGAACGCTTTCCGAAACCTTTTCATTCTTTTCTTTTATTTCTCACAAGACTCACATCACCTTACAACTTGAAAGCACTGTTTTTTTGTTGTTGTTATAAAAAGATAAAATGCCATAGTGGAGATTCAACCAAATTCTCAAATATATTAACACCAAAATTATGGTTCTTTGTGCTACTGTGCATGACCATTCCATCTGCTTCCCCTCAAATAAACTTTTTTTCTTTGTAAAAATTTCTTTATTATTCCTGCCATTTTTTTTAAAAAAATCGAAGTACTTAGGTAGCAACTGGACCCGACTTCTTAAGCGGTGTCCTTGAAAGTCAGAGGCCAATGTTGAAACACAGTAAGCCAAGTGGTACCTTTTGCTGACTTAATTTGGGCAGTGCAAATTTCAGGACTAGATGTTTAAAAATGAGAACTTAAATATAATGCTTGTGTAGTACACTGTAACTATCTTTAGATATATCCATAAATTAGAGATAGGCAATGATTCATTTACTATGCTGCCTGGGTCAGGCACTTAAAAAAATAGGCAGGGTACCATATACCACATCCGTCTTCTAAATACTTGCCAATGAACATGTTATCTAAAGCGTGTAGCATTTTCCAGCCAAGTATCCTGACTCTTTTTACCAGATCAATGTTTAATCTGATGGGAAAAGAATGCAGAATAAAATGGAGCATAAATTCAGCCAAGTCCACAAAAAAGAATCTAAATTGTTACCTGTTCCACCACTGAGACGTACTATCAGGATTCTGTACAATTGAATAGATAATACATTTTTCTTGGAGAAAAGGAAGAGAAATTTCATCTTCAGGAATAGGAATACCTAATTACAATAAATTCTATTGCAATGACAACCGAGTAAGCTACATATTAACAATCATTTTTATTTTATTAAATACTAGACATGTTCCTTGCAACAATTGTTTCTATAATTCAATAATGTATTCTGTTTTTTAGAACCATTCTTGTGTACACACACAAACACACACACACACACACACACACACACACACATGAAAGGCCTTTAGAAGACACAGTACTTGTTCTAGGTGGCACATATATCACAATCACACAGCTACGTGCATCTTTATAATTGCAGTTTGAAAGTGCATTGCATTGGATTATATATAGTGGAGGTATAAAAATAAATCACCAGTAGTGTCCTTAACTCAAATACAAACATATATTCAGCTAAGTATGTACTCTTCATATCTTTTCACTTCAGCAAGTCCAACAAAAGCACTGTCATAACTCAACTGAAGTAGAGGTGGATAAAAATACGCTTTTCATACAGCTTTACAACTAGGAGTTGGCCTTGACTTTTCTGCTCCATTTGCCAAACTGGACACTAGTGAAGCATACTGATAGCTATTCAATAGGAAGATCTTTATGGCATTTCTGTAGCTCTGCTCATGTCTTAAACAAAAACCAATTCATGTAAGCCCACCCTCCAAAAACTCTGCGTCCTTACACAGCATCTAACATTAGATGTAGCAGAAATAGCAACAGATGATGAGACAATACTAAGCATATTAAAATGGTACTCTGCATTGGAGAAGTACTGGATTATATCTATTTTAAGAAAGCTAACTTTTGCTACAAAATAGAACTCCCTATTGTTCCCTTTCTCGCCCCTGAATATGTACATATTCCATAATTCCACAGCAGAGACAATAGAGTCCACAATCCGTTCAACAATATCATTAATTTAGTACTATACAGAAAACACAGTCAAATTTATTTTCCATCATTAGCACACAAAAAAGAGTGTCTTAGCATGTGTACTTCAAGCATTTCTAAAAAAAAAATTCAAAATATGACTTAATGAAATATATTATTATCATTATGGTATTTTCCTTTGTTTACTATGAATCAAATTATCATTGGATCTATTCTAAGGGTGTCCTCTCTGTACTGTGAATATTTAAGATTATTGAAGCCACAGAAAATCTTGTTTTACTTCATTGCTTCAGCATTGTTTTATTTGGATACAGCTGTGGATATGATGTGTGTAATTAATTTTTCAGTCAAAAATGTGATTCCATGCTACATTTGATTATTTAAATATAAAACAGCTTTAGTTCTCTGAGCCAACCAAAAATAGTGATTTTAATTTATTCCTGCTGCCTGCAATTACTCACAACCATGTATTTTTAAATATTTCCAGCCTATAAAAATTACTAATTTTTGCCACTTGTGTTTATCTGCCTTTAGACTTTGATTTGGATAAATTAAGCTCTCAAGTGTTCCTTGCTTTATGAAACGCTGCATGTTGTACACTTCAACACAAATAAATGACTTCTACCATTAGAGGTTTAAATAATGTAATGTATTTCATGCTCAGCCTGAAGCGGGATTCCAATGAAGTTGCTAATGCACGTAATGATTAAGTGTAACTCAAATACTAACTGTGTTGTTGAAAACATGACAGGCAATAATTTGGTCTATTATATTCTGCCATTTAATTGCCTAGTACAGACATTCTCTGACACTTTATGAAGCAATGATTTACAATTATTCAAGCTGCAAAGGTCAGAAAGTGACATTATAATCATCTACACAGAGATCCCTTCTAAAGCACAAAAAAATAGGTAACACCACACAAAAATAGTTTTAACTGAAGTTCCAACTTTCTATTTAAAGATGTTTCATAGCCTTAGAACAAACCATTCACTTACAATACCATTAAGACATATTTAAAATCCAAATGCACATCTCCCACTCTTCCCAATATTGTTTAAAAATGAATACCCTTTGTTCTTCAAAGACAACACTAAACATTTTTTTTCCTTATTATTTTGCTGATCTATGGATTCACAGCCAAAGAATCAGAAACGAATTCTAAAAACAGGACAAAACAAAGAGTGAGATCAAAATGCATAACCCTATGGGGATGAGATGTTTTCACCTCTCTTTCAGGCAAGTTCTTTTAATTTTCTGTTTTCAAAATTCAGTCATTCCTTGGAATCATTTAAAAATAAATACTATAAAATGCATTATCATAAATACACTGGCAAAAGTGCTACCATCAAAGTTCAAATGAAGTTTAATGTTTAAAAACACTTCTCTTGAAGATATGTGAGATAATGCACAACAATAGGTAATACACAAACACAATAGAAATGGAAACCACAAGCATGTTACCCAAAAAGGAAAATTTACAGTATGTGCTTCAACTAATGTTCAAAATCTGTAACCATTCCTTAATGTAAATATGTATTTCCACACATTACAAGAATGTATAAAGTAAGCATATACTGTAGATTGATTTCAAATTACTAATGTTTTAATTTTATTTTTTTCTAACGTTTTCACCTACTGTTTTATTTATCTCACTTTAATAAAACTCTTAGACGTGAAGGGGAATTTTTTTTTTAGGTTTCTTTAGAAGCCTTGTATAAAAACTGAAATCATGAGCAATTCACTGCTTTTAAAATCTCAAAACTGCAAGCTAAGCCTTTTCTCTAGTTCCAATGCATAAGTTTTGCAAACATAACTATTTGAAACCCAGTTTAAGTTTGCTAATCTTAGTGCAATCAACAACTTCATGCCCAGACATCTTAAAATTAAATTTAAATAGGTAGCAGTTGGATACATGCTGAAAACAGATCCCTTCTCAAATCAGGGATGCATTTTTCATTCATGAACATAATGCAAAAGAAAACAATCACCACACATCTGCTGACAAGGAAATGAGTAGCAGACGGTTTATTTCAAATGCTGAAAGATTAGTAGCTTCCAATCTCTATAGCAAAGTATTTCTACTGTGCAGCTGGAAAAAATTAAATTTAGATTTGAAACAATAAAAGCAACATGCAAAAAGCAGTGCTATGTTTCCTCCATCTTTTATGTTAACTACACAATGTATAAAATCTCTTCATTTTTACCATCACTTCTCCAAATTTTTTCACCTTCCGATTCAGCTCGGCATTATATTTCAAGGCAATCAAGTTATATCTTCCACTTGTAATGATTCATAGTCTTGCACTGACAATTCACATGTCCAAACAGATTATGTAACAACTGGAAAAATTATTTAACCTTCTACCTAATAGAAAGCTTGTCCGATGAATCTAAATGACAGGACAGAATCTTAACTACTGAAGAAAAGAAAACATAGTATAGGACCTTCTGTTTGTGACAAAATTATCAAGTTAATGTTCCTGAAAGATCACTTCACCTCTTAAAACATGATTTTTTAAAAAGGTAAATTTATAGCAATTAAAGCTAATGAAGGAATGAAGCATGAGCTGCTTATGTTCGGGAACTAATAGGTCCACTGAGCATTTCTAAGATTATTTAGCTATCAATGATAATGAATTGACATTGTCAGTGGTTTTACAGTACTAGCTCTAAACTGCTGCTAATATGTTACTCATTGCTAGATTTTTTTAATACTGCCATTTTTTAATCCACATACTAGCCTATTTTTATGGCAAAAATAAAGTACATGCTTCCCTCTTGCCACACTCTCAAATACACTAATAGTGGCAGAGTTATTTAGTGAAAGTTCAAATACCCTAGTCTTCTCTTTTTCAAAATCCATTATACTTAACTATACTTTATTGCTAATCCACTCGCTGTTAATGGACTAACATTTATGGTGTATCTTGAACTAAACTGTATTATTACTTTAATTGCAACTGAAGACATAGCTGAAGTAGATTTTGGAGTATCTTTCTCATTAAATATGTAAGGCTACTTTGATAACGTTGACATGTCCTTAAGTGTCTAAAAACAATAAAACAATAAAAAGCAGTTTCTTTTATTCACAATGTACTCCTTCACAGATGTGTGTCAGCTAATTATAAAGAGTTGCAACCACACTTTAAAATGGTTTGCCAATTCTGATCCAGCATTCCCGCCATCCATATACCAGCAAATCCAAGTTTCATTTTTCACATGCCCATTAAATATCAGACAAATGGTGGCTTAGTCACAGACCCTGTATGCACAGAACTACTAATCATGTAACAAAATAGATAGCTGCCCACATACAGTAGTTGTGAATATTATTTGTTGCCCAGGGACCAGAGGATAGCCCTCTATTACTTTAAAGTGATAATTTTCGTATCAACTTCCAGTGTGCTTGCAAGTAATTTGGTCAGCAACTGTCCAGCGCTTCTTCCCGTCAGATAATCACACCACTCTTGTCAGTTTAATGTGCTATTTTTGTGAGAAACATTTGCCTCAGTGAAAAGCATTCTAATTTTCTTTTGAATATTGCACTCACTTTGTTCTGCTAAGAGGTTTAATTGCAAGAGCTGACACGACCAAACTCCAGCTGAAAAATATCCTTAACCACTCACTTTATCATTTTGGTGGGAATTGGGTTTAATTCACTGAACCAGCCCTAAACTTTAAACAAACCATCAGGCCTCTCCCCAACTTAAAATGTTTTGAAAAAAGCATTTCATGTGTCACTTATATTAGCTCTTTTTTTTAAGCATAATAACATTAAAATACACTTTTAATAAGAGCGCAGTATTAAAACCCACCTCTGAATGTCCTACGCCATACTATATATGCCATGGCATTTGGAAACCTTTTAAACATTTCTGCTAAATTAATTAGCTTTGGATTAAAGAGTTTCAGGATCCGCCATTTTAAATGCAATATAGTTGAAGTTCAATTAAACATTATGAATGGTCCATGTGACGAAATAACCATTAAGAAAAAAAGGGAGGCATTTCTATGTGTCGCAATAGATAAAAATCCTTTAGAAAGTTTTCTTCTATCTCCTGTAATACAAAAAACTGATAGCAGCACATAGTTCTAGAATGAAGCAATATATAACACAAACATGGATTGGCACAAGAAAACACAGACTACACTGAAGACTATATTTTTTTAAAACACATGTGCACATACTTCACATGTGTATTTCTCTCTCTCTCTCTCTCTCTCTCTCTCTCTCTCTCTCTCTCTCTCTCTCTCTCTCTCTCTCTCACACACACACAC
>JAPKID020000626.1:0-17235 GCA_026931265.2 Tropidonophis doriae | reverse complement strand
GAGATTTTGCTGGAGAAGAATTCACTGTAAATTAAATAAAAGAGGTTTATCAGGACAAAGACTCGGCTTCGTGCTACTGGGGAAGCCTGGGTCAGAACGGTATGGAGAGAAAAGGCATCCCGTTTTTTCTAAACAATCTATTGAGAAATAAACAGACCTGGTGGTGTTCATTATTGCCAGAGACTGATCCAATCAGCAAAATTTGTAGAATACGCGCAGTTGCAAGAAATAGATGACAAAGACTTGCTATGAGAAAAGTAGTAACGACCTTTTCTATCCAAAACATAGTAAAATCAAACTCTTATTTGAGGCAATATTTCTATTAGAGCTACTATTTCCAAAATAGGTGATAGCTATACACTAAGGAAAAAAGAAGAAAGAGGTGAGAAAATAGATTTTGGGGATGATGTCTGAAGTTACAATCATAGAGAGAAAATTGGAGCATATTCAAGCAACCTTACCAGATACAGAGATTTCCATTAAATTACACTAGAGATTTTCCCTGAAGGGAGAAGGATCCATCCGATAATTATAATTGTTTTTCCACAATGTCAAATATTTATAGTCCAGCTTTGAAAATCAAACTTGCTCCCATTCTTTGTGAAACATTTACACACCCGGAAGGTCACAGGCAGCCAGTGCAGCTCGTGCAGGAGAGGTGTTATATGGGAGTGACTGGAGGCACCCATGATCACCCGCGCGGCTGCATTCTGTACCAACTGTAACTTCCGAGTGCATCTCAAGGGGATCCCCATGTAGAGAGCGTTGCAATAATCCAGTTGGGAAGTCATGAGTGCTTGAGTGACTGTGCGAAGGGCCTCCCAGTTGAGTAAGGGGCGCAACTGGCAGACCAGGCGGACCTGGTAAAAAGCCCTCCTGGCCATGGCCACCACCTGGTCCTCCAGGGACAGCCGGGAGTCCAGGAGGACCCCTAGATTGCGCACCCTCTCCACAGGGGACAATACTTCGTCTCCCATGGCCAGTGATGGAACCAGCTGGCTAAACCGGGAGGATGGAAACCACAGCCACTCAGTCTTGGATGGGTTGAGTTTGAGTTTGTTGCTGTCCATCAACAACAACATGGACATGAAGAATGGCAGGCCCATCTTCAAAGCATAGTAGGCCAGATCCTCCAAAACAAGGGGGCAAAGGGCAAAAGGACAGTAAGGGAAAATCTCCCCTTAAATCCTCTAAGGGAAAAGGTACCTCTGAACAGGCAACCAGGAGGCAGGAGGCCCCGTCGGTAACGCAGGCAGCTTACAGGGCCTCGGCACTGACCAGATGTGTGCGTGTGTCAGGGACCACTCCCCAGCCAGATCGAGGGAAGTGGGGATTACCTCACTCCGGGAAGATCAGTCCCCCTCCTTAAGTGACAGGGATTCACTAAGTGGTTCCCTTGAGACCTCACTGGGCTATCCGGATTCTCCCAGCTCCTCTATCAGGGAGGAATTGGACTCCCTCCAAGGCAATTTACCTGGGCAGGCTTCCTCAGTCCCTATGGGGTGTAAATGCCATCTGGAACACCCTAGGCCTGGCCCTTCAGAGAGTAGGAGCTCTGTTCTGTCCCCTGAAATGAGGGAAATTATTTCCATTGCCATTGCCCAGGGCATCGCAGAGGGGAGGGGTCAGAAAACGCAGAAGGGTGACAAGAATTCTAAAACTAGTCACCTGGCCAGGGAAACCCAAGATCGTTCCCCAAACTCCCCTGTCTCCTCAGTCGCAACAGAAGTGTCGGCCTGGGAGGAGGAGGATATGGATGGTTCATATTATCGGAGGATGAGGAGATGCCCTCTTATAAACCCGCCTTTACCGGGTTGTTTAAACCATCACTGTTCAAATCCATTCTGCATAGGGTTAGGGCAGCTACAGAGCTAGGCCCAGTTAAGGCCAAGGATACGGCCACCACATCCACCTCTGAGGATCACAAAGCAGGCCTCTTTCAGGAAACTGCTCCAGAGCCGGAACTCATTCCTGTTCCTGATTTGTTCATGAATATGATCCAGCGCCAATGGGTGCAAGCAGGAACACTAGCCAATCCCAGAGGGGGCGATAAAAACATATGCTCTAGAATCTAAGCTGGAGGACATTCTCAAGTTACCTGAGGTAGATGCCCCAGTAGTCTCTCTAACCTCCAGTTCAGCCCTCCCGGTTGACTTTTTGGAGGGCTTAAAGGCAGAAGACAAGAGGGTGGAGAAGGCTGGCCATAAGATGCACCAGGCTGCTGCCTGAGTCATTAGGGCCTCCACCTCCACCTCGTTTTTTACCAGGGCTTCATTATTGTGGCTCCATCAGTTGAGGTCAAAACCTCCTTCAGAGGGTTCTCGCTGGTGACACAATCTTACAAAAATCATCATTGACTTCAGCGAAATTCGCTTCTAGGGTGCTGGCATCCAACGTGACTTCACATCACCTGTGTAAAGCCCAGGATAATGCAGAACCCTCTATTTCCTACTCCTTTCAGAGGTCCTACCATCAACCTTCTGATAGGAGCCAGGATAGGTCCAACAATAGCAACAACAGGGCTCCTTTCGGAAGCCCTTTCGTGATGGCTCCAACAGCTGCCAATTCAGACGTGGCAAGTGACAGGCATGGGACTCCCCACATCGGGGGCCAGCTGTATGCAGACAGATGGGAGGAGATAACCATGGACACGTGGATCATCAACACCATCAGGAACAGTCTCCTCTTAGAATTTCTATCCTTTCCCCCACGAACCTTCATTCGTTGTCCTCTACCCAAGAATCCCATAAAAAGAGTTCTCATGCAATCAGAGATAAATCATCTCTTCAACATAAATGCCATAGAGCCAGTGCCACCAGACCAGGAGGGGAGGGGGTTCTACTCCATTCTCTTTCTGATTCCCAAGAGCTCAGGCGGGTGGAGAGCCATCTTGGACCTAAAACATCTAAATTTACATCTGGCCTACAAGCGGTTCAAGATGCAGTCTCTCCAGTCCATCCTGCACTGCGTAAGGCAGGGGGACCTGCTCACCAGCATAGACCTGAAAAAGGCTTACCTCCACATACCGATTCATCTGGCGCACTGCAAGTTTCTACAATTTTATTATGATGGGAGGCATTACCAATACAGAGCCCTCCTCTTTGGACTCTCGTCTGTGCCCAGGACATTCACCAAGATCCTGGCAGCCTTGGAAGCTCATCTTTGTGCACATCTGGTACACCTGGAATGTTATCTAGATGACATCATCATCCAGTCGTCCACCCGTCCCCAAGCAATAAGAGATGTCCAGCTCACCATACGCTCGCTTCTACAGCACAGTTTTTTGGTCAACCTGAAGAAAAGCCATCTATCACCAACCACTCGAATCCAACACTTGGGGGTGATTATAGACTCTGTTTCCTGCCAGGTGCTCCTGTCTCCAGATCGGTTGAAGAGTCTCAAGACCAAGCTCCTGCAGTGTCAGAGAACCAAGTCAATCCCTATTGTCTAGCTTTCTCAACTCCTGGACATCACGATCTCTTGCATAAAGATAGTTCCCTGGGCGAGACTTCATGCCAGGGAACAATGGTTCCTGCTCCCTATGCAAGGTCCAAGACCAGCAATTTGCAGAGGCGGGTCTGGCTCCCACAGGCAGTGTGTCACTCCCTCAGGTGGTGGCAGTCGACGTCAGTCGAAAGGGGTTCCCAATTCAAGGAACCCGAGTGCATCGTGGTCACCTCAGAGGCCAGCCTCTATGGCTGGAGGGCGCATTGCCAGGGACAACTAACGCAATGAAGGTGGTCGTTGACGGAGGGCAGCTCACGTCAACTGGCTGGAGTTGAGAGCTGCCAGACTAGCCCTTCGACAATTTTCGACTCACCTGGTGGGCTGCCACGTACTGTTGCTTACAGACAACATCGCAACAAAGGCCCACATAAACCGGCAGGGGGGTACCCAGTCCAGAAGACGCATGCAGAGGAGGAGTCCCTAGGATGGTGGGCGAAACGCCATCTTGCATCAATCAGAGCCGATCACATCTCGGGAAACAGAAACGTGGAAGCAGGCTGGCTGAGTCGTCAGACGTTCGACAACTCAGAGTGGCAGCTGCACCCGGACTTGTTTCAACAGATAATTTGGAGGTTCAGCCAGCCTCAGGTCGACCTATTTGCCACACAGGCCAATGCTCAGCTTCCACAGTTCTATTCCTGTTACTGCTCCCCTCAGGCGGAAGGGACGGATACGCTGTGGTGCCTCCATCCCCCCAGGCCTCCAGGCCTCCCCCCCCCAGTGCTCATTCTGCAGGTCATCACCAAAATTCTGGGGGAGGGGGCGGAGATCCTCCTTGTGGTGCCTCATTGTCCCAGGAGATCCTGGTATGCGGACCTTGTCAGTCTCTCCCACCACAAACCATGGAGAATTCCTCAGGAGCAGATCTCCCTCTGCCAGGGGCCATCAACTACCCGGATCCCCAGTGACTCCAACTAGCTGTCTGGCACTTGAGGGGGAGCTCCTGAGGAGACAACATCTATCTGACAGTGTCATCAAAACCATATAAGCATCCAGATGACGTGCATTTATGACGCGACGTGGCTCACCTTTTCCACCTGGTGTAACGCATGTGGCATTGTTGATGTGTCAGAATCTGTTCCGCAGCTTCTTAATTTTCTCCAGGAGGGGTTGGACAAGGGGTTGGCACCCAGCACGCTACGTCATCAGGTCGCTGCTTTATCTACCATCCTGGCGGCAGGTGCTTAGCTGTCCCTGAGTAAACAACCTCAGGTCAAGAGTTTTGTGAAGGGCGCCTCCAACATATGTCCTCAGACCATACACAGGTATCCTTCCTGGGACTTGCCTTATGTACCGAGAGCCCTGACGAATGCGCCTTTCGATCCTATTCGAACCGCCAGTCTTCGCCACTTGACTCTTAAAACCACCTTCCTAGTGGCGATTACTTCCGCTAGGAGGGTATCCGAGCTTGCAGCTCTCTCAATTAGGGAGGAACTGTGTATAATCCATGCAGACCAGGTCATTCTGCAGCTTGACCCCTCCTTCATACCAAAAGTGAACACTCAATTCCATAGGACACAGGAGGTGATACTTCCTAACTTTTGTCCAGATCCCAAACATCCTAAGGAACGCTCTTGGCATAAGTTGGACGCTAGGCGTGCCATACGCATTTATGTCAAGAGGACCAAGGAATTCAGACGTACAGAATCTTTTTTTGTCTCTTTTCAACCTGGATCGCTGGGCCGTAAGGTCTCATCATCAACCATTAGCCGTTGGTTGCGGGCCTGTATCAAAATGACTTACGAACACCAGGGCAGACCTGTACCTGACAGACTGACAGCACACTCTACTAGAAGTGCCGCTACTACAGCTGCTTGGGAGACCCAAGCTTCTATTGTGGATATTTGCAGAGCAGCGACGTGGGTGTCCCCCACAGCTTTCATTAGAAATTACAAAACTGACACCTTTGCTTCAGCCGAGGCCTCATTTGGAAGGCGTGTTTTGCAACAAGTTGCCTCGGGTCCAGTCAAACCGGACGCTAATTCTTCCCTCCTTGGAACAAGATAGCTTGGGTATGTCCCATCCTTGGACTCTCCAAGCAGCGCACTGAAGAATGACTGTTGGCTTACCTGAACGGTCCTTCTCTGGGTGCTGCGGGAGAGTCCAAAATCCGCCCAGGGTTGTATCATGTCCAAGAACTCCATCTTCCTTGAGGGCATCAAATGGGCGTCCTGTAACCTGGAAGACATTCATTTTTAAACTGACTTCAGAGAGGCAAAGGAAGCGTGGTCAAAGAAATGTCACTCAGTCCTAGGGCAGAGAAGTTGAATTTAACCCATCCTTGGACTGTCCCGCAGCGCCCAGAGAAGGACTGTTCAGGTAAGCCAACGATCATTCTAATATATCAAGGCAGATACGATATTGTTGCTTTTACTGAAACTTGATGGGATGGCACCCATGACTGGAACATGCAAATAGAATGATATAAATTGTTCAAAAGAAACAGGACCAAGTCAAAAAAGGAGAGGGAGAAATTGCATTGTATGTAAAGAATTACTACATCTTTACAGGAAAACACAATACTAGGGATGAAAGCCTTCTTGAAAGCATTTGGGTGAATATCAGGGAAAAAATAAATTAAATTGTGATACAGATCACTAACCAAGCACAACTTTTTGCAATTATCCAAAGTAAACAAGAAACATACCACTGTACTAATGTGGGACTTTTAACTATCCTGACATTGTGGAAAACAAACTCTTCGGTGAGTGGGGAATCAAACAGGTTTCTGATATGCTTAGTTGATAACTTCGTCATTCAAAAGGTGGAGGTGGGAATTAAAGGGACAGCTTTATTGGACTTAATCCTAACTAATTGGGATGAAATGATTGAGGGATGAAGAAATTGTAGGAACTTTGGGAGAGAGTGACCATGTCATATTAGAATTCACTATAATGCAGGCACTAGGTGACCGAACAACTCAGCCTTGTAGACTTTGAGGGAGCTGATTTCAACAAACTAAGAGAGAGATTAGGAAGTACAGGTAGTCCTTGACTTAACAATCATAATAGAGCCCAAAATTTATGTTGTTAAACATTTGTTAAGTAAATTTCGCTCTATTTTATGACCTTTCCTGCCCCAATTGTAAAGTGAATCATTACAGTTCTTAAATTAGTAATCTGGTTGTTAAGTGAATCTGGCTTTCCCATTGAGTTTTCTTGTCAGAAGGTTGCAAAATTTGATCACATGATCCTGGGACACAGCCAAGGTCATAAATATGAATCACTTGCCAAGCATCTGAATTTTGATCACGTCATGGGGATACCGCAAACGTAATAAGTATGAAAAACGGTCATAAATCACATTTTTCAGTACTCTTGTAACTTTGAACAGCCACTAAGCAAAATGTTGTAAAATGAGGACTTATATTCCATGGATATAAATTCTAGAAGGAAATGCATCAGAAACTCTGAAAAATGAAATATTAAAGGTCCAAACAAAAATAATACAGAGAAGAAAAAACAAAAGACACACAGACAAGATCAATAGGGTTTCTTGGTCTTACTGAGATTATTTAATTGAAGTTAACTCTTAAACCTTTTTGAATGCAATATATATCAAAAGTTTTATGGGCTTTTCTCCAAAAAATTACTTAACATTCAACCTACAGTCTGCTTCATTTGTGTTGTCTGGAAAAGATGCTACCTTTAATGTAAAATAGAGTTATCTGGAATATCTGGCCTTAACATGTTCATACCTTTTTTTGGTAGCCTTAATTTACTTACTGAGGATTTTACTAAATATTTACTCTTGGTGCTTTGGTATTAGCAGCTTTCTCCAACTAAATATAATGCAGCGACTTAATCCATTTTCACAGAATGAAATTTTGTGAGATAACTTTATTACAACTCATTATTGTGAGTTTATTATAATACATTTTATCTTGGACTATATTATGGAATCTGTGCTATATTTTATTTGATGTTTTACTTTATTATTATTCATTGTGCCTTTTAGAAAGGTGGATATAAGTATACAAATGTATGTATGTATGTATGCATGTTAATATAAATAAATAAAACGTGTGTGTGTGTATGTACTCTTAATCCTTGATAAATGTTTTGTTTTCTGAGAACTATTTTCTATGTTTTCTGAGTAATTTCTATCTATACTATTCAGTATAGTCTATTGTTAATGTATAGTTAAGTATTTTATTTTCTTCTTACTCTTTGTACTTGAGAACTGCAATTTTTCTCCATGTGTGAATTTTTCTACTAATATTAAATACCATTGTGTTTAATTTTTTATTAATAGTGTTTGAAAGAGAAAATATTTATTTTTAGTGTATGTTATTATATAGTACAGCCTGTATTAATGGTGCTTTACAAAATACCTTAAAAGTAAACTTTGTAGGTTTAAATAGATGATGTAACAGGTAAAGGTTTGGGAAAGAAAAATGAAAATGGAAAAAAATCGTAATAAGAAAGTAGCATTCTGTGCATTTCCCTTTCTCATTATAGATTAATGAGAAATTATCCTCTCACACTCATGGTTTATCACACACTTGTGTGATAAACTCTGCACTTTCACTGGTGTCAGGCTTCCCTAAATGTGAGTAATAAAAATGTTCTGTCAACAGCACTTCTATTGAAATGAACATGGCATGTGCTAGGCAGCACTTTGAGGATCAACTGGCATGTCTGCCTGTGTTCCAGGGAATGTGGTGAGCAGCTGCTTCTCCGAATTTGTTGTCGGGGCTTTGGGAATAAGTGAAGGTGAAAGAGAGGCTTAAGGGAGCCTGTGGCTAAAGATACAAAGCAATAAATCCCAGGTTGACTTTGGTTTTAGATTAGAATTCTCTTTTTGGTGCAGCATTTTACTAATGTGTGTTAAATTTATTTATCTGTGGTTATTTGGAAATCCTTGTGCAATACTTATTAGGCTGCTAGAAGATGGTGATGCTGCAGTGCGCACTTCAATCCTGCTAATGATTATCTTCAGACATTTACTTTTCTCATTTCTTGCTTGTAGGAAGAAGATATGCCTTCAATGCAAGAACTTGTACGTCAAATAGTAGAAGGTGAAATGTCATTACTTGAAAGGCCAAAGACATATCTCAAACAAACCTTTAAACAAAGTATATGCAATAACATGGTACAAAAAAGCATTCTAAATTATCTGAATTATAATAATTATCATTTACCAATGTTTGCCTGGCCAGGAATAGTGTAAGTATAAATGACTAAATATGACTATTTTTGCAATGAATATACAATTCAGAATAGTGTTTAGGAGTGAAGTGTAAATAGATAAGCTCTAAATTTTTTATGATTAGCTAATGAATAAGATAGAGCTTGCCATTCAAGTGTCCATGCTATTTCTATATGTTAAATAATTAAAAACAAAATCAGCAAACTATACTGTTAGACAATGATACATAACCATGCATGCAAATATATTAAAATAATAAAATCAAATATAGTTTTATTTATGTGACCTGAGGCCAACAACATCAATAATAAGATACGTCTCAGTGCTACAGAGTCCAGGATAAAGTAAAATAAAATATTTCATTTCATCAATCTGACTCTGCTTCTAAATTTTGCTGCTTTTAAATCCTGTAGCCTCCTGGGCAGTGCTGGGGACTCCCTCCAAAGCAGAACTTGACAGATGGCTAGTGAGATTTACATATTGCATTTTAGCTTTTTAATTGTTCATTCAAAATGCGAACTTTGTATCTCTCTGTCTTCCTGGACAGAAGGTACATTGTAGTAGGAGGAAGGTCAGTTTTCTAATGTACTGGTTAGTGACCTGGCAGCTGCAGGGTTAACTCTCTTTCAAGGGGCAGCTCAGAAACTCTGACCAATTGCAGTTTAGCTGCAGAAAGTAGTGGTTTGTTTCAGCCAATAGAAAGGGGAAAAAATCACCAAAGTAAGGAAAATAAAGTGAATAAAGTGACTTCTATGTATACCAAATGGTGAAAATGAATTGGTATAATCAGGTGCAGAACTAGAGTTATCAAGAATTCTGGCATAAACTAAAATATTTTAAAAGAGATGGGGTAATAGCATGATGAGTATGATAGTCAAAGATGGAATGTAGAGATTGTAACACAAAGTCTATCTAGTATCTGCAGGCATTTTTCCATTAACTGCTGTTCTATTCAGTCAGAAAGGATAATCTTATACATATTCAGTCACAAAGCAATCCCGTAACATCAGTGGGGTTTATGAGGAATAGGATTATTTGAGGTCATGTCACGTAACGTGAAAAGGTGTGTATTGTTTCATTTTAGCACTAAAACAAGTACAAAAAAAGCTTTAGAGAAGTAAAAAAAAAGTTGCATATAATGTTTAACAAATTGTACAGTTTATTTGTTTGTTTTAAACTATTTCTCTGTACTTGCCATATCAGTGACATCACAAAGCTGTGTACAATAAATTTAAAAATGAAACAAGTCAAAATAATAATACCTCAGCCTATGGAGCTAAGTAAATTGGTTTAAAAGACCATGGATAACTTTCCATAAATTAACACTCAGACGCAACACTCAACTGTTGCATCAAAGCATTATACAAAACTCAACAAAAATTTGAATTCTCAGTTTGCACCTAAATCTGCACCTAAATAATTCATCAAAATTATTTACCAATTCTTTTTTTAAAAAAATGTTTTTCATTAGAATTTTATTACAAGATAAAAATGTAAAAATGTAAAACAATAAATAAGGAAAAGGAAAAAGAAAAAGAAAAAAAGAAGTGGAATAAAGAAAGTTTGAAAACTGTGAACTATTTCCAAAGGATTTCTGCTAATGAGAGAGAGAGATGTTATCATTTATTCTATTTTCTGGGAAGAAAATTAGTCTTTCTTGCAGAAGATATTTTTCTGCTTAAACCTGTAAATGAACGAAAATGGATTACAAAATAGTTTTAATATTTTTTTTTCAAAACTGTATATAGTTAAATAAAAAATATTTGGTCTGTGCTTGAAAGTAAATCAAGAAGTAAATGACATAAAAGAACGGTTTTATCAATATAGTTAAGGTTTAGTTTTTAAAAGTCCATAAAATAAATAATAAAAATAAAACATTAGAAATTATAAGAAATTGTGATACTGATAGTATTAGATCAAGAAAAGCTAATTATTTTACATGACACCTGCATTTTCAGCTTTCCATGATCTTTTTTCTGAAATTATATGTAAAATGCATATTTTCCTCATTTTAATACTATATTGATGGCTTCTTCTGTTTTCTGTTTGCCTTTTTCTCCTAAATTAGCAAAAATAAAGAGATGCTAATTCCTTAGAGCTCAATAGCTTTTGTTCCTTTTGTAATAAAAATAAAAAAGTATGTCATTATTGTTTGAATAAACTATATTTACTAAAACGGGGGTTATTCTTTCGCTTTAAATTTTTCAAGAGTTATATCCCTAGTCCAATTTCATTTAATAGAACATACTTCTCTGCATGCAGTTGAGTTTGGGAAGCATGTACAAAGAGAATTTCTGGTTGCATTACTTCAGTTTCTTAAGACTTAGATCAGGGGTGCCAAACTCTATTTCATTGTGGGGAGCGTCAGGGTTGTGTTTGATCTCCGAGGGCCAGGGTAGTGGTGTATGGCTGGAGGTGGGGATACCCATGGTGGATGTTTGACACAAGCTCAAGATGCATTTCTCCCCTTCTCTTCTTTCTTTCCACAGTTCTTTACTATAACCATTTTCCTATCCCTTCTACTAGATATTACTGGCAAACATTTATTACATACTCTTCATGTTCAACTAAACTTTTTATTTCTAAATTTATACTTCATTGTTTAATAATAAATTGCTTTTCCAGGCAGAAAAGCTATTTATACTATTGTAATGTTATTATTCAACTAATAATAAAAATACAATAGCATAAAAAACATAATAAAAAATCTAACAGCAGAGGTAAATTTCCAAGATACTAAATAGTAATGGCTGTCAATTATAGATTGTTGATTGTAGATTAAATGGACCTACAGTATATAAAATCTGGAATTAAACTGTAGTATTAGCTTAGGATATTGCTTGTTTTCTATCCAGATCAGGCACTTACATAATTGTAATCCAGTCCTCCTGTAGCAAACTGCCAGCTGAAAACGGGCTATGTGGGAGCCTTACAGAACCTCCATTTGGCCCGTTTTTGGCGGCAGAGTGTTGCTGGAGGCTGGGGAGGCCAAAAACAGGCTACACTCTGCTGAGCCTATTTTGGCTGGCAGAGGTACCGCAGGCTGGTCCTTTGATGTTTCCAGGCTGGCCCTGCGGGCCAGTTTTAGGCACCCTGTGGGCTGGATCGGGCCCATGGTCCTTGAGTTTGACACCCCTGACTTAGATAATTATGATTTTGGTTTGAAGTGATAGTAAAATGCTTACCATCTACTGAAAGAGCTTCCATTTCTTTCAGAAGAAGCTATTTCTCTTGCTTGCTACTCCCTATTCTCTACAAGTTTTCTTATAATATGGTTTTTGGTCTTTGTGTGCATAAAACCGCTGTCTTCATTAGTAGTGTATGTTGTCATAATAGGCCAATTGAACATCATCTGGGTATGCATGCCATGAAGCTTCTGAGGTCTCCAGAGTGTATGGAGGAGTGCTTGGTGTGCTGACTTTATCAGTCCTGCTTCACCATCACATTCTTCCTAGATCTAGTATCTTCTCCTTTTACCTATTCCTCGTCCATCAGTTCCAGTATTTTCAATACAGTGCCATATGTGCCATTCTACTCATGGCCGTATTGAGGTTCTTGCTAAGCTATTTATCTCATATATCCGGTCAAAGGAAAATATTCATGTATTTGAATGGGGACGAAGCATCCCAATTAAATATAACTCTGGGAGTTAGAATTCCACTGCAGCAAAGATTCTCCCTTAATAGGAAGCAACCCTCTCCTACCAGACATCAACTAAGGAGTTAGTTTTACTCTTTACATCACATACACATGGTATTTTCAATGGGAAAAGGCTTAAAATGATAGAACTGTTGCAGGAAATCAAGAGATAGGACTGCGAAATCGAGATAAGCCTTTATTTTTGGCCAAAAGTCAAGGCAGAGATAAGTTTTGTTAACACCTGGACAAAAACCTATAGAAAAAGCAGGTTCTTATATATCTTTCAAAGAGCAGTTTTTAACACTGAAATGCTTAACCTATTTTTATTGGTTACCTTAAGGAATAAACTTTATAAGTAGTTGGGGTCTTACTTCTCCTTTTGTCTTGGTGACTACTTGTCTCTAAGCGAACTTTAGCTGAACCTTGTGGTTTTGTGAGAACTAGTGAACTCTGCGGTTAGGCACTCATTTCCGTTCTTTTGCAAGTTGCAACTGCCTATGTCGCCTTTTAATATAGAAGGGTCCCTAAGAGGCTGTCTAGCCTGACCCAGTAGGTTTCACATTTAATGTCCAATTCTCACTTTACGTCTTGCCTCAGAACTGTTAAATATAATAAGTAAAAGTGAGTCAGTGTGATGTAGTGATTAAGATTCTGGACTAAGATCATGGAGATCCAGGCTCTACTTCTGCTGTAGCTTTGAAGGCCAACTGGGTGACCTTGAGCAAGTCACTTCCTCTCATTCCAAATTAAGGTCAAGTTTGCAAGAAATTGATTAATCACGTGAAGCAAAATCAAAACTTGTTATAAGAAATAGGCAAGCATAATGCAAAAACATGCAGGATAGCCACTAACAACAACCATATAATAATTGTTTCTCAACCTTGGCAACATTAAGATGTTCAACTCCCAGAATTCCCCAGCCAACATGCAAGCTAGGAGCTTCTTGGAATTGAAATCTACACATCATAAAATTGCTTAAGTTGAGAAATACTGATATAAATAAACAATAGTACAGAATAATTATTGGAAAGCCAGTGATTATCTTGAAAGAGTTATAAGGGGGCAGTTACAAAAGCACATTAAGACCAAGAAATGAACGCTAGAAACTTGACTCCACCTTAACTATCTGGATATAAGAATGAGTGAAGGAAAAACAGAGTCAGGTTTTCAAGATTGAAGTTAGACCCTATCAGGAAACAGACTCCACAGGAATGCTCAAATTCTATACTGTAATGAAACAGAACCTTGAAGGATTTTCCATGTTTTAAAACCCTTCCCCATGGATCTCAATCTATAAATTTGTCTTTCTGAATGTATGTGTTTAATTGTGCTTGTTCTTCACTGGCTGGATTTCTGCTTTAAGCTTCATTAGTCACTAAATTATTCTTACATTTTGGGTTTGCATGATCCATTAAAGTTCAAAATGAAGTATTAAATGCTTAGCTACACAAAAGACAAAACAAGAATCACAAATTCAACTTTTTATTGACCTGTTCAATGCCATTTTACAAACTAGCTTGTCACTCTTTTCTCTATGTGTTCCTATTTGCCTATCTCCGTGATGGCAAAGCTATGGCAAACATGCCAGAGGTGACACACAGTGCCATCTCTGACACATAGCCCCAGTTCATCTCTGACACATAAGCGCATGCACCTCCCACTGGTCAGCTGGTCTTTGGGTCTTTGCAGTGCTTGCACAGGGGGCTTGAGGCATGGAAGGGGCCACATGTACATGTGCAGGTAGGCAGGTGCATGTGGAGGGCATGCACATGTGTGAGGTTGGGCACATGCATGGGGCATATGCGCATTGCATTTTGGGGATTTGGGACACACATGCACGTATGCATGCCGCACTCTGGACACTAGGTCCAGAAAAGGTTAGCCATCACTGGCCTATCTGATCTTTATGTCTATGTGTGGCCCTTGGGCACTTGTCATTATATGCAAAGTAATTACACATTTGTACTTCAGTCTGTTAGGCTTCCATAAAGGGAACTAAGTTCCATAGAGGCTACAAAGAGATCTTCCTTTGAATAATGTCCCTCAACCTCTAAGAGGTATATAATGGAAGCATTCTTCACTTTTACTGGTTTATACTCCTGTCCATTATTTTATCAGCAGTGATGATCTTTCACATGGCCCTTTTAAAAAGTATCACATAGCAAAACAGATGTACATAAGAACACCTCCCCAATCAATATTCAAAACAATTTTTACTAAGAAACCAACTGACGGGAACACTTAGCTATTTTTAAAACTGCATATTAACAGTCTAATCCCCATAAATTATTCTAATAATCTTGCAAAGATAAGCAGATTTGTACTTCTTGCTGCATCTAGCATATTTCACAGGTATTCATACAGTTAGAAAATATGTTATCTGAACTTAAATTTCTCACAGTTTTATTTAAAGGTTCTATTTTTAATATTCAAGTTCATTGCAGATTTTCTTTATATGGTTTTTTCTGTTTTTCAACTGTACGCTTCACAGAGTAATTTGGGAGTCAGTAGGCTCTAATGCAAAAAAATAAATGAATGTATAAATAAAATGCTATAATATTAATTATTTGGTGAAGGCAAAAATAGCAAATTTGCTGCTCAATTCTCACTCTAGAAAATTAACAAGCAAGTAAAATTATTAATTCCAATACAGAGCTTTATTCATTTATTTAATCAATTGATATAGCTGCTCAATCAACATGCAGCTCAGGGCAGTTTACAGAATTGAAAAGAGCAAAGGCATTAAAATTCAGTAAAACACATTGCATAAAAAGCACTTTCAAGCAACCAAAGACAACTAACACAAACCAAATTAGTCAACCAACATAAAAACTCTCAACCTGATGGGAAAAAAAATCTTTGGGGTCCCACAAGTCAGTCAGGTCTAATGCTTCATGTTTCAAAACTATTTTAGTTTTTAGATATCAAATGAGCACAGCACTTGGAAAAGGATGCATCTGGTTTAAGTAGTCAAAAAGCATTTTTTCAAATCTTCAAAGGGAAAAACAATTATTAACAATTGTTTTGTAATAGCTTCACTAAAGGGCTCAGTGGCTAAGACGCTGAGCTTGTCAATCAGAATAGTTGGCAGTCGGCGGTTCGAATCCCTAGCGCCGTTGTTTAATGGAGTGAGCTCCAGTCACTTGTCACAGCTTCTGCCAACCTAGCTGTTCAAAAGCGATAAAAATGCAAGTAGAAAAATAGGAACCACCTTTGATGGAAAGGTACAAGTGTTCCGTGTGCCTTTGGTATTGTCATGCCAACCACATGACCAAGGAGACATCTTCGGACAGCACTGGCTCTTTGGCTTTGAAACAGAGATGAGCACCACCCCCTAGAATCAGGAACGACTGCAAGTGAGGGGAACCTTTAGCTTTATTAAACAATCACTATTGAGTAACTATCAAGTAATTTCCTGGATTCTTAAATCACATTGGTTCACAAATTAATTTTTTGAACAAAAAAACATGTGTTCTGTAATACAATACAATACAATACAATAGCAGAGTTGGAAGGGACCTTGTAGGTCTTTTAGTCCAACCCCCTGCGTAGGCAGGAACCTTATACCATTTCAGACAAATGGCTATCTAACATTTGTCTGAAATTGGATGTGCTGAGCTAAATCAAAGCTAGGGGCTGCCAGATAGGGTAGGTGACAAAATAGCTGTAGCTGTTTGAGGATTGTTCATTTGTTCCCCAACTAATTTATTGAATAAAATGTTTTACATGGCAGCTTAAACCATGATGGTACACTGAACTGATAAATTGATGTTTATGAAAATTAACCTTCCGCTGGTGTATGTGTGTGTGTGTGTGTATGTGTGTGTAGACAAAGATAGCCTTAATTTCAGGTGTGTTCAAATCAGCCAATGCCACTTTTTACATAATTCAAACCAAAATATATTTATCCAAAAGCCTCATAGAGGGTATATGGACGTTCCTGAGAAAAGTGCTTATGAAATTGAAAGCTTTGAAACAGTCCATTTCCCTGGATCAGGAAATATTTGATCATAGCATGGCAGAACATTTATTAGTATGACTTTAATGAGTATTCAAAAAAATCAGGTTAAATTAGAAATGTTGGCCAGGTGGAAATGGCATCATCTGCCCAGCCTTCATGCCCTTAACACCATCACTTTACTCCTGGTTGCTGTTTCTTTTTTCCTCTGGAATTAGACAATGATATCAACTATAGGAGCAATATGGATTTCATTTGATCCAAATGGATGCTGCAATCCAATAATGATCCCATTATCACTTTCTTCTTCTCCTCCCCCCCTCCCTCCTCTTCCCTACTTACCTACCAACGAACACTGGTTCCTATGCTTTTCATTGGAGACATTGTAAAAGGAGAGCCATGGTAGTCCATGGTAACTAAAAATTAGAAAATGCCCGATAGCACCTTCTCTACTAGCAAATTTTATTGTGTCCTTTAATAAAATTTGCTATTGTAAAAAGATGCTACAAGACTTCTGCTGTTTATTCCCTGCATTTAATTCAGAACACTGGGAAGATAATAGCAGAGCTATGTTGGCAAGATTTGCTTTTTTTGCCTCTGGATCAAGGATATTATATGTTCATTATTAGAGAAGGCGGTCAATTCTATCAAAATTTCCCCCCCTATTTTATTGCCCTCCAAAGAAGGATAAAAGGAAAAGAAATAAAATCCCAAGGGTTCCTTCCATAAAATGTATTGGACTTTAGAGCTTGTTTTATCATTAAGCTAAGTATGTGTAATCATTCTAATGTTCAATAGATCAGTTAAACTTCTCCATATAATGGATAATAGAAAGGGTAGCAGCCAAAAGAATGAGCTCTTTTAAAGTCACTGGAAGTGTGATCTAATTTAGCACTGCTACCTTACCGTCATTACCCCACCATTTCCTTCCTTCCTTCCTGCCTTCCTTCCTTCCTTCCTTCCTTCCTTCCTTCCTTCCT
>JAPKID020000625.1:0-17240 GCA_026931265.2 Tropidonophis doriae | reverse complement strand
TTTTAAATTGCCTGTGCACCGCCCCGAGTCCCTTCGGGGAGAGGGCGCAGTTAATAAATTTGAAATTTGAATTTGAATTTGAATTTGGCATGAAACCAATATTGAAGATGAAGAGGAATATCACCGTTCAACAACCCAAAGCATATATCTAAATCAACAAAAGAATGGCTTCACTGGAAGAAGATCAAAGTTTTGGAATGGGCCAGCCAGGGCCTGAGCCTGAATCAAACTGATAATCTGGGGGATAACTTAAATAGGCCTGTTAATAGGAGATGCCCTTGCAATCTGAGAGGTCTGGGGCAATTGTGCAAGGAAGAATGGCAAAGTTCCCCAAGGCAATATGTGCCATTCTCACAGGCTTCTATCTCAAAAGATTGGATGTGGTCATAAAATCAAAAGGTGTGTCAACAAACTATTAGGTTAAATGTGTACATTTTTATGTAACCATGTTATTCTAACATACTTTATTCCAAAAGTGTTCAAACATGCATGTTTGTATAATATCCATGCAGACTTTTCTCTTGAGTCAAATAATATGGTTATTTTGTATTTCATAAATGCATTTTTTTTCTGCATAAAGACAAGAAGTAACCTTTTAATTCCATGTGTGCTCTATAAGTGTTTGTGCAAAGGATGATGCACTCCCCATCTAAGGACAACCAGCATCATATGAAGATATCTGGAAGTAATTAGCTTAAATAGTTTATACATTTACAAAAGCAATGGCCGTACTAATATTTTACTAATGGGCTTAATAGTACAAGGTCATCTCATCTTAATTATCCAAATAATTGAGTTACATAGGATCATATGCATATACCAACTGTAATTAATATTTAAAAACAAATCTGTTCCTTTACAGAGAAATAGATATAAATATCTATAGATACAGGTATCTAGAGGCAGCAGTTTATTTTTTGCAATTTTGTTAAATACTAGAATTATAATAGTAAAAACTAATACATACTAGAAAACAAAAGAAAGAGTAGAAGAGAAAAATATAAAGGAAAAAAGAAAAGAACATAGGAAAGAAAGAAAGAGAAATATATATAAAGAAGTTACTTCATCACAAATATAAACAATTTTAATAGCTAATACACAAGGGAATGTTTACAGAAAAAAATGAGGAACAATAGCTTATTGCAAAATATGTAACCTTCAAAATAACTGTCTATATTTTTCTGCATTATTTCAGCAATAAACTTTAAATATTTAATTTGTACAATATTTAAGCCTAAGAGCTGTGGAAAAATCTAATTAGATACACACATTTTGCATATGAATATTATTGGGTTCAAAATTGTACGTAAACCTCATAAAAATAACTTTTGGCATATGGGGGAAAAACTTTAAAGATCCTGTAAAATCTAGCTTTTTTATATCCCATATTCAGTTTTGCAATTCTAACTTTAATATTCTGTTTGATAGTTCTTTTTTAGTGACCATGGTACAATCAAGTAGATTAGACATTATGATAGCCTTGTTTATTGATACTAAAGCACAGCACAACCACTTTACTTAATACCTAACTTGCTGACTCCATTTGTTCACTACCTGAAGATCAGAATGAAGGCAGTGCTAATCTGCCTACAGAGGTTCAGGGGAAAACCCTGCTTTTTGGGTAAAAACCTTCATATTCCCTGAAAAGAGGATGTAACAGCTACTTTCATGACATACCGAGATACTAGAATTTTATAGATGGAATGATGCTTTCCTTAAAAGATGAGGTAGGCTCCTTTTATTTTTTCTATTTTACAACAAAGGCAATCAGTCATAGTGCCGATGGAAATTACATTAGATCATGTTGAAATGATCTCACTAACCAATGGGATAGGTAGCCATTTCCCTAACTCCCAAGATTCTCATTTGAAACTAAATGACATAAGATTGCCTCATTCCTATGAGGCATTCAATTCAAAATTACAAAAACTAAAAGAAAGCAAACTGATTGCTGAACATAGTGATGACAAAGATTTCTTGGACTGTTAAAGGGAAGGGAGGGAAAGAAAGCAGTCATCCCCACCCTTCACATTTTAATAAATTTGTGTATTTTCAATGAAACATTCTCCCCTGAATGTGTAACAAAAATATATAAAATACTTAAACCGAGGACTAATTCATTTTATATATACTGTATAATCAATGTTTCATTTAATAAGCTTCATCTAACTTTGTCATATACCTCAGGTGCCAAATAAATAATATGGCATAATAGTCTTCATTCCACATTACTAGTATTGCCAGCAAAGCTTGTTCGGCTAAAGGCCAGGTAAGACCTTTGGGAACTTATAATACTCATCTTGCAGAAGCGGCAGGCATTATGAGGTCCTGAATTATTCACCATCTTAGATTAAAATTTCAACCCAAGCAGAATTTCTTAGTTCTCCTAAGGGGCTTCCAAATCAGGAATGGAGCTTCTCTACAGTCCAGGATCAGGCAAAAGAGTTAGCAGCTCCAAATGTGCCCAATGGATGAATATAATTGGTGATTTGTGTTTACTCACCTGCAGAATCCTTCATTCTTTTTAAAATCTCTGCTCTCAATTAAATGGAGTCATCAGAGATTTTTTTGCTGATTTAATTGGGAATATCACAGAAGTTTTGGACCTTGTGATAGTGTAGTGATGATTATCCTGTCTGAAAATATTAAAAGCAGGTGTTTTCGTATACCTTTTTTCTGCTTTTCTATAAATGCAATTTTAAAAAATCTGATTTAGTATATTAATTAATAACCACCTAGTCGAAAACACCATTGAAACTGTACTCTTAAAACAATAAAAAGGAAGGAATATAGTTTAAGGAATAACATGCATTGTTTTGTTTTGTTTTTAAATCCGCAGGGGACACAATAATTATTATTATAATCTACACAATGGGAGATTTAACTTAAAAATTATTATTTGATTTAAAAATTTGATTATTTGATTGAAAAATAAAGTTTGGAAATTAGTTTTACCATTATTTCAATTTGTTAGGAACATCTGGCAATTTTCAGCAAATTGCCCCAATGAAACCAAGTAATTAAAAAACTAGGTATCTGAAACAGATTAATAGATGGGAATCAAATGTGTTTACTGGCCAGGGGGAAGAGCAAACTATAAAAGGGGGAAAACAAAATTAGCGCGGGGGTGGGGCTGACCTATAAAGAAAACAGATTCCTCTTGGTGGGTGGATCTTCTATCCTTATTCACATGCCAAAAGCTGAATTTCATTGAACTGAACTAAATTGAATTGAATTTGAAGCAAGGTTTTTGAAAGGCTTTTGGCAATATAATAGACAGATTGGCATAGGAAGATAATTTTTCACATAAGAATTAAAACTTTAGTTTAAAGTCTTTATTAGCATATAAGTAATTCTGATGAAGGTGTTGATTGAGCTATTCTAAGATCTGTGGTTCTGACATATGTATGTATGTATGTATGTATGTATGTATGTATGTATGTATGTATGTATATTCTTGTTTCAAAGCAATACTGTTTTGCAGGATAAAGGTTCCTTTTATCAGCAGTCAAAAAGATGAAAATCATAATTACTTTTTATTGGACTATTGAAAAATATGATGAACCTGTTGAATGTCAGCAGTTGGGACTCAATTCTAAAGCACAATAACCTATCATTTTGTTATGAGAGGATGAGTTCCATATATGCTTTAGTTACCATAATGGGTACATTTGAGCAAAGGACACAAACATTATCAAATGATTTATTATGATGTGATAGCAGGAGATAAAATATTTATGGTCAGAGATGTAGTCACAATCATTCTGGGCAATTAAAACTTTCAAAGTTTGAAAGACACAAGAAGGCACTAGACCAATTTTGCCACTTACTTTGGTTTTCTTCTTTCATTTTTTAAATTTTTTTCATCAGAGCTTTTTTGCATAATGTACATTTGTTAGCAGAAGAAAATGATTTAATGAGATTGAATCTAACATATACTACTATTACTATTATTACTACTACTACTACTATTTATTGTTTTTTTGCGATAGGTTAACAAGTGAAAGAAAAAAAGTATATTCAGTACTGAACATATCAGTGCTAAGAACGATATTCCAGTATTCTGAAAACAACATCAATATATAACCATTTATGACATACAACAGGTTACATTCTCATCATAAGAATACAATTTTTTAGTACATACACTCCACTCCAAATATGATCCACCTCACTCTGTCTCCACCTGTCCAAAGCTCCCCAGCCAATCCTGGGTTGCTTTGTCCTATAGTTACATTGTAAATCCCAAACTCCAAAACTAGTATTTCATTTCTTACTTCAAAAATACAACCAAATATACACACAGTGAAATCATATACATATATTAATCTAAGTATTATCTGCAGGGCTTGGTTAATGGCTGGTGACAGAATACCTGGTTCATTAAGATTATCAGATATCCAGCAAAAGGACACTTCCTCCTTTTTGTCTTCATATACTATCTGACTTCTTAACTTTCAAATTAAGCAGCTTTTTCCCAGTGATACAGAGCTTCCTTAATGGTGCTAACTGCAAGTTAACAAGTCCATCTGAAATTGACAGGACCATAGTCAATTACACGCTGAAGGCTTTTGCCTTCTAACTGGCTAGGGACTCATATCTGGGGGTGCATTAGGCTGAGGGTGTCCTAGGCAACAGCCAGTACTACCGCATGCCTCTCAATGTGTATTCCCTATTGTATGGCTATTTACATGTGCAACCCCTTCCTCTGTGTCAAAAAATGTTCTTCTTTTCCCGATTTTGTTCTTTTTCTAACTGTCCACATCCTTCTTTAATTGTTCAGCTATCAGGATTGTTAGAGGATGACCTGGATGCTACTCACAGGAATCGGTAGACTCAAGCCATCACATTCTACTGAGGTGTCCTTGCATGGCGCACTTACCATATTATTTTTATCATCCCTTTTACAACATTGTATTTATATGGATGGCAACCTAGATCCAATTCCATACATAAAGCATGAAAGGTACTAGGACAGTCTTGGTAAAAGTGTACTGTAATGTAATGGAGGACATTCTTTAACAGGAAATGTACAATATTAATATTAAAGAAGAAAATTGTTACTTTTGAATATTGCTGGGATCTTGTTAATGATGAAGCAAATTCATAAATTAGTGAAAACTTCAGATATTTGTTTCATACAGATGCTTAAATGTGCATATTTGAGCAAGGCAACCAGTTGTTTTTACTTTTTTTAGATTTCATTAAATATAACTCATTTAAATCTTAATGGACCACTTCTCACAGTAGGAAAACAGTTGTGTTAAGTAGAATAGATTTTTGGAAAGGAACTTCCTTATTCTAAGCTGCTGTCATCAAGTGTATAGTTATAACAATAGCTTATTAAATAGGTACATAAAACTTAATGTATGAAATATAAAGCAGCCTTCCTAATTAAACATAAAAAGATAACAAAAGCTTTTTCTGTATATCAAAGGTTATGAAACAACATGACTAAAATTTGTATAGACCTAGCTCTAAAGCTAAAACAAAGCTATGGGCCTAGAAAGTCTCATAGAGCCACATCTTTTTATATAATTTAAAACACCACAGAATATAAATGTCCATTTGATAACCACTAAAATAGAAGATATTTTAGGATGTCGTTTCTAATGTAATAATTTCTGGAAAGAGACACACATGTTGAAACCATATTATATACAATGTGCTCTTATGCCTGTGACTAAAGACTAGCATTTGGATTTCATAGTCATCAGTCCTAAAATTTTCCCTTTTGCAGTAAACAATAACTAGCATGCTCTGAAGCCCATTTTCAACATGGCTTAATTGCCATATAATAGACTTATGCCAAGGTCAGTACTCTGCAACATTCAAGTGAAATGAGGTGTGTAATGGCTGTGCCTTGATGACTGAAACAAAACCATTAATATAAAATTGAACAGGAAGAAAGCCAATAAAAGTTCTGCTTGACTCCTCCCTTTATTAATATAGAATCCAATAGGAAGCCCTTTTGGGCTCCAATATAATTCTAATAAAATAAACTTTAGTTGTAGGATAAGAGTGCAGTTCAACCTGAGAATCCATTTTTCAGTATTTAAATCTCTATCAGTAGCTTGTGAGAGTTCAATAAATGCAACATTAAAATATTCTTTAGTGTGAGTGTGTGTATGTGTGTTTGAATCTAGACGTTTTGACTAGTCATGTTTGTGGATAGACAATATCAAGAAATAGTCTTCTCTTCATATAATTTCCTTAGCCAGGAAAAAGAAATATACTTACTCAGAAGATGCCTCCACTGAGGCACAATTAGTCCGCATATATTATATTTTTTAATGCACATTTAATTTTTAACTCTCTGTGAATTAGAATAGTAATAATTTGTATCAAGATCATCAGATAATACAATGCTGGGAAAATTCCTAAAAGAAAATAGGGTTTATATATTTTTTTATTTACCAAAAGGACCTCTGTAATTTAAAAAGTCTTTGGGGACAGATAGCACTATTTATATTTAACTTATCTAACTTCTGGTGAGAAGAAATAAATGTTAAGGGATAAATATTGAAACTCCTCTATATAATACTTTTCCTTACTATGCCATATTTTCTTACTGAATACAATATGTCTGCTATTTTTTTCCCAGAAGGCTTTATTTCTTTTTTTCAGGGCGTCTTACACTGCAGAGTTAGGAATCCTACAGGCATTACTCTGGGAAGACCCACAGCAGTTGGCTCCTATAGTTTACTAATGCAGATTGTGGAGAATTACAGTATGTCTGTTGGTGGGTCAAGAAATAAATAGTTGAGGTCTCAGCATCAATTTCCAGCCCATTTCCATCTACCACCTAAAGCAGTTGCTTCATTTTCCTAGATCAGGGGTGTCAAACTGGTGGCCGGTTGCGTCATGTAAGCCACTTGCATCTCAGCTCCGGTAAGGGGGGAAACATCACAATACATCATGTGATGGCAATGTGACACCACGAGTTTGACACCTGTGCCCTAGATGGTTATATTCTTTAAACTCTAGTCTTTGAAAATGAATTAAGAAGAAATACAATTTTATTCCTCACATACTGAAAACAAACAATTTGTTTCTTTGTTCCTGGATTCTAAATGTCAAAGCAATTGAAACTGAAAAATGAAGTAGGGAAATCCAACTAAATTCTTCCCAACAAATTCTGATCCAAAATAAAAACTCTTTTAACATTTACCTCTTTAAAAGTCTTCCTTTTTCCTTCTGGAATTACTTGTCACTATTGGGGAAGGTATTTTGGCATAAGGGACAAATTAAATTGAGGCAACAGCATCTGCCATCAGTAGTAAGGAATAACCCATTACAGCCATACAGACTTAACTGTATTTGCCTGGAGACAAACACATATAAATGTTCCCATGGCAATTTGAATTCACTGACATTGGGTGGAAACTTGACAGTAGCACAGGGGCCATTTTCTTCCTGGGTGGAATCACAGAGGTGGTGAGAAGAAAAATAAAGGTTTTCTCTACAGAAATATTGTCTCTTAATTAACCCTTAAAGCAAGCATTTTTGACAATCATTGAAAAGAACAAGCTGTGTGTGATCAAGGAAACCTCTCATTTCTAATCAGCTATTAAACAAAAATATGTCTTCTATTTTTAAACACCTTTAATGGGGAGGAGTGTTAGAATAACTTCTGTGCATTATATTCAGCCCATAATCCATCATTTGGCTAATCCTGAGAAATTCCAGGGTGACTGTATTATAAAAATGCACCTCAAGGAAGAGAAATTTTAACTGATTAGACTGCATTTTCATGCATTTAAAGAGGGAACACAGACATTTATCCATTTTTTTTTGAAAAAGTATAATTACTTCTGTATTTAGCCCAAATTATTCTTTAAACAGATGCTGTCTTATAAAGCAACAGGGTTTGTTGCAAAATGAATGTCAATGGTTTTAGTATGTTGCAACAGGTTGGTGATGTAGAAAGTTAGACTAACAAATGATGGAATTTCTGTAGATTTGAGTTTTCTTCTATCAAGTGTGGCTGATGCCGCTGTCTGTTGCCTCAAATTGTCCCCCTGGTTAGATTATGTAGTAGCTTGGAATAGAATTGCATGCAGTGCCTGGAATTCCCCTCTTGTTTGGGCTGTTGCTGGCTGAACTGTTGGTTGGATTGTTGTCTAACTTGGAGCAGCAGTTGGATGATTGGATTGTTGCATAAGGCATATTGAACAGCTGAGTAGCAGTCGGCTATGCAACAATGGAGAGGGGTGCCTATGGGGCAATAGAGGATGCTTGTAGCTGACTTGTGCTAAGGTGGTGAGTGCCAAGTTGGTGGCCACTTGGGAATCAATATAAAGTATCATTTAGTCAATAGGCTGCAGCAGACCCAAGGACAGGTCAAGGTACAATTTGTGACTTTGTCTTTGTGTCTGTGCATTCCTTCACCTGTGCAATCAGTTTGCCTTCTTCTGTGACTGGAAAACCAATTGAACAGAGAGACTGTGGTGGGAGAGATTGTTTCTTCTCCTGAATAAGGACTGTTTCCTTTTCTACAAGTGACAAGGGAATTGATTAACCCTTAGAGTTATCTGGTGTTAGGTGTAAGGGTGAGAGTGGATAGATGGTGGGGAAATGAGAGTATATGGTTGATTTCTGGTGGTTCTGAGTACTATACAAAACACACTGGAATGTCAGTCCTGGAAGATGCTTTGACTGTGATATGACTTGCATGGTGGGAGACTATAGGCTTTGGGATGGAGCATTTTGGAAGGGGAAAGGAGAAAGTTCTGGAGGGACATGGGCAGACTGAAACATACTACTATTCATGGGTATGAGGAGTTATGGCAGGAAACAGGAGTGGGATACAACAGGAACTATGCCAGAAGTATTTTGTTTCTGTGGCATGTTCACATTCCTCAAAGCTCATTCCTGGACCCTGGATAACAAATGTTCAAGGTAATGTCTATTGGCTACTATTGCTGAATGCCAAGTCAGTCTGTAATAAGGCCATCTTGATTTATGATCTGATTGTCAATGAGACCTAGCATGTATTATAGAGACCTGGCTAAGAGATAAAAAGGTTTCCATTTCTGAGATGTGCACAGCTGAGTTCTGGATGTAACATCAACCAAGACAACAAGGTAGGGGGGTGATAGGATAGGCAGTGGTCATCTGATATGTGCTAGCAACTTCTCTGACTGAGCTTCTTGACTTTGTAGCCAGTTTGGTGGTAGAGTTCCACAGACCTATGGTCTTGGCAGGGACTTCAACTTATTTTATCTTGCTTCAGCTTTCTGGGTCAAAGGCAGCTCAGCAACTGTGATAGCCATTGGCCTCTCCCAAGTCATCCATAGTGCAACACATAATAGTGGTCATCTGCCTGAACCAATTATCCTGTCAGAGCAGTGGAAAGATGTTCTGAATTTGTGAAAGTTATTGGTTTCTGCCCTATCATAGTTGAATTACTCTTTGATGAGCCTACAGTTCTCTGATACCACTCCTCTCCACAGGAAGCCTATGTCTATTAGATTGGTCCACCACAGATGGCTGATGGACCTAACTGGGGAGGGCAAATTGGAGTTGCTCCAGAAAGTTTGATACATGATCCAGCTAAGATCGGAATAGGAGAGTGACTATGGTTTTGGACTTAGTCATCCTTAAGCACCTCTCCATGCACATGGTTCCCAGAATTCTCCATGGTATACAAAAGAACAAAGGGAGTTGAAGAAGGCCAAGAGACCTAGAGCACCACTGATGAACATCAAAGAGTAAAGATTATTGGACATGGACTAGAGCCACAATAAGATCCTCTTATGAGGATAAGGGTGGTAAAATGTAATTATTTCCCTGCCCTTATCACATCCGCAGTTAACTTCTCAGTGGTCCTATTTCAGGTGACTTGGACCTTCCTTGGAAGAAGTAGTTCTGTGGTTCATCTTCAGGCACACTGTGAGAATATGCTGAGGATCTGGCAGATAATGTCACTTGTATTTTCTTTATCTTGGACTCAAGCCTTGGTGCAAGGCCAGTGAATATTACAGGAGCCAACAAAGGAGTTAAAGGATTTTGATCTCAATGTATCTGAGGACAGGGTTCTTGTAGCTGTTAATTTGTCCCCCCCCCCCGAGTCCCTTTGTGATGAGATGGGTGTGGGGTATAAATGTGAATAAAATAAAATAAAAAATAAAAATAAAATTCAGCCACTTCTGTATGAGATCTGTATCTTTCCACACTAGTCAGGAGACAGTGTGTGATTGGGTATGGGCAGTACTTAATTCTTTCTTGAAAAGAAGTGTCACACCAGCAATTAAAAAGGTAGTGGTGCACCTACTCCTTCAGGGGCCATTCTCAATCCAACTAACCTAGACAGTGCTTGTCCAGTGCCCAACTTTCTCCTTTTTAGTGAAAATTTAGAGAAAGTGATCATAGAGCATCTTCAAAAGGCCTCGATGAAGTAGTTTATCTGGATCCCTTTCAATCAGGATTTACGTCAGGATATAGAACTGAGGTGGTATTGATCTCACTCTTGAATTATCTCTGCCAGGAGTTGGATTGGGTAATCCTTGCTGTTCTTGACCTTTCATAGCCTTCAATACCATCCACCATGGTATCCTTTGCACCAGCCTTGAGAATTGGGAGTGGGTGGTAGTGTTATACTGGTTATCCTCCTTCCTGTGGGGCCAGTCATAGTTGTTAATGACAGGGAGTGGCTCAGCCCACAGTCTCTGCTTTGTGGGATACCATAGGGCTTAGTCCTTTCTCCTTTTTTATTCAACATCTAGATGAGACTGCTGTAAGAGGTCATCAATGGTTTGAGACGAAATATCATCAGTATGCTCTGGTCCATTAGACAAGGAATATTAGCTTGCAGAGATTGAGAGACAAGCCTTATTTGCCCAAGCACCTGCCCAATGGAATCCTTCATTCTGAAATAATGATCCCCTGATCCTTGGTTGGTTTTTTGAAAGGTCTGGAATACATGATTATGGACCCAGGCATGGGATCCCGACTGTACAAAGGACCACATTTTCTAATTATGGTAACATTTACAGATTATCATATTTCTTGGCTGTTGTATGTATTTATTTTTTTATTGTGTTTTAACTGGTTAAATTGATTTTATGATTACAGACTCACTTATTTGTGAAGGGCAGCTATGCAAATTAAATAAATAAATACAATTAACTTTTCCACACAGTGATTTTTGCAGGTGAAGTAATGTATCAACTGTGCTTCATATGAGGAACTATTTTTTCATTGTGAAAATTCTCTACCTTACTTTGCTTTCCTTAGCTACTAATTTCTCTAAAACAAGACTTCTCTTATCCTGTGACTGCTAACTTTGCTCTGAATTTTCTGTCAGAAGTAGTTTGAATTTCTAAATGAACAATAGCCTGACATAACAAATGTATGGGTATGTTTAAAAGGAAAATTAAAGAGGAGTGTTGAGAGTTTTAAAATTTTATATTATGGTTTCATTTGAGACCTTTCACTAAAAAATATCAAAAAAACTATAAATGGAAAGATCTATATGAACTCGAATATGGGATTATTGTAGGACCTGTCAAAATAAATAGAAAAATATTTTTCAATATGTAATTATATGTCAAGATTTGGTAGCTAATGGACTTTTTGTAGGCACATCAAGGTCAGAAGAGCAATTACTGTTTATGAATTATTTGAAATCTTTTATAGCTTTCTCCAGTTTTATAGCATCTGTTTATATTAGACATCTTTGCCATTTCACATATTTCTTCCCCATTGTTTCCTGCTAAGAGCATTGTAGAGCATTTTGTCAATTTTGCACTTGTTTGCAAAACCTTCCTTTATTTCACCAAAGAGCTTGCAATTAGCCCACTTCTTCCTATTGAGAAGCATCTTTGTAATAACAGCTTTCCTGACAGATCTTTTGTTAGGCAGATTTTAAAATCAAAAGGCTACAAAGGATTGGGGGGAGGGGGAAACCAGCCTTAGAAAAGTTCAACAAATCCCCTTCAAGGTCATATCAGTAAAGATTATAGAGATTTTCTACTTCAGTAGGCATTGCAGTTTTGGTCTTTTCTAGGTGCTAATTTGGAAGGATCAAATTAATAGAATACAGTCAACTTGCAGAAGATGATTCCTAAATCTAAGGAAGAGCCTGAAATCTTATTTTCCATGTTTAATAGTGTTTATTTTCTGTCTTTTTCCCCCTGCAGCTTGCTTTATCACTTCCTTTGAAGCAGTTCACACTATATACTTTGACAGCCACTGGTTGTGAGAAGTGTAAGACTGCAGCAAGCAACCCCATAGCCTAATCCATCCAATCGCTGTTGGTCACTGATCCAGCTGCATGCATCAGCTTAGTACTCAAAAGGGCATGGTAATTCCCTCCTTCTGCTTTTTCTTTCTTCGAAGGCAAAATCTTCACCTGGTGTTTTTTATTCATGCATTCTAATTATGATGGTTGCCATCATCAGCCCTGTGGGTGACAGTAGAAATTCTGTGAGCCAAGACCTAATGCCACTGCTTGTTAAGCGACCATGTCAGACTGATTTTAGGGCCCATTTTGCAGTTCACCACAGGCCTATCTAAAAGCATCAGAAGCCTCTGTCTAGCAGGACAGACTCATTGTCTTTCTAAATGTCTCCTTCTGATAAGCAGCTCCAAATATCGTTTATTCACTGTGGATTTGAAGGCACAGTAGGGAATTTAGCTTGCAGAGCAGATACCAGAAAATGCTTAATATTTTCACTTGGTAGAAAGATAAATAATTCATTTTTGAGATTTAATAAATGCAGTGTTATACTCTATTTCACTCACACACAATAGAATAAACTCTACTTAGGTTGAAAAGTTTGAAATTAATATCAGAAATTTTAGAAGGCAATATGTTACTTAAAGAAACCTCTCTTATCTGCTGAAAGAATATGGTAGGAATCTTATTTACAGTTGTTCGTAGATATTTCATTACAATGACTCAAGATTTTCCCTTATATTAGCATTTGAACTATGAAGGCTGGGTTATTAACAACAATCAATTTCAGATATTGCTTTTTGTTCATTCAAGTCCTATCAGCTTTTAATATTTGATATTTCTCGTCTCTTCTTTAAAAAGTTTCATGAGACTACTTACTAAGATTCATTATGTATATTTTGAAGGTGCTTAGAAATAATAGTCTTCATGTGCAATAGGTAATTTGTTTTAAAACTGGATGCATAAATGTTTTGATTAACAGGAAAAGGTACTTGACACTTGGGGTGTGATTATTTTACAAATTCAGTTTTGTTTAAGGATAACATGATGCTGCCACATTGCAAAATTATACTCAGAATGAATGCCTGTGCTCCACTGTGTAGTTAGATGTAAGTCCCTCTGGAAAGCAGCCAATGGAAGTTACAGCATATCATTATGTTTATACTTAGGACCTATTATTTTGACCAATTCAGCCCTTTTTAGACTGAGTTATACATATACACACATCATGTGCTGAATTAGCATAGAATATTAGCAGTTAAAAACAATGAGAATATTCAATCGAGTTTACTTTTCAGTTTGTGCTGAATTTTGTCCATAAGAATCTTGTTAAAATACGTTCTTATTCACCAAGTGTCTAAGTGCAGCTCAAAAATTCAGTTATGCATTAATTCATGTTATGCATTAATACTAAGCAGACATTAGCAAACAAACTTTTCATTATATCACAGGGGAAATTAGGATAACTGAACAAATGTTTGTAATTTAATACAACTCTGCACTGATTAAAAGAGTCAGAAATGTGAGGAGGTTTGATTACCATGAAAGTGTTTTTGGAGTGTCCCCTTATATAAGGAGTGATGCTAATTTTTAATTTGCTGGTTCTGTCCTCTTGTGCAACACAGACATGTATTGTAGGAGGAAAGATTAAGAGTTGGCAGTTCTTCAGAGAAGATAGATATTTTATCTTCATAGCAGTTATAAGTGCAATTATATTTTTTTCTCTTACTCTATAGTTACAACATAATTATCTCTATTCTATAATCTGTTCTGTGTACTCATCAAAATCATGTTCATTTTTTTCTGTTTCACTCAAAACAGAAGGGCTCCATAAGGGATTTCCAGTGTGCCATAAATGCAGATATTGTCTTTTCTCTCATCAAAGAAATCAATTTAGCCATCTCAGGATGTTAATTTTAACAGAAGTTTTTATGACAAAAATAATGGGAAATTATGCTACTGTTTCCTGTGAATTGCTACCAAATTCTGTGCATGATTTCTTGGTGCCCTTGTTTTTTAAAGGCATGTTCATTTCGGAAAGTAGATGCACTCCACAGTTTATCAGACCCTGTTTAAAGTATTAGGCTTCATCTTATTACAGGAATATAAAAACAACCTATCCCCGTTTTTTAGCTGTATTTGGTATCTATGAAATTAAATCTATCGTGATATTTATATAATGCTAGTTTCCATTTTCATGGGAAGCATTATATTTGGGGATAAGGTATCATATAAGCAATTGCAGATGCCTTACCAAATCAGTATCATCTGGATCATACCGGATATAAACTACTACACGGATTTCTCTCTAAAGATATAGAGGAGGTTTCCCATTAATGGGATAAACAGTAGTTGGGATATGACATAAACAAGTTGAAAAACAAACATCCAATGTTGCAGTCAATATGAAACAGAAAGCAGGATTAACAGAAGTCCTGTGCTTGAACCTGGCTAATGTAGGGAAGAAATTTATATTTCACCAGGCTGAACATTAAGTGCTATAAAGAAGTTCAAATCTGATTTCTTTTAATTTTAAATTTGTATCCCTGGATGCCAATGCAAATCCCTCTTTCCTCAATTTGATGTCATTTTAAATATGTGATCAGAGAAATAGTCCCCAGCCAAGGTTTCCCATATATACTTATTTAGAAATAAATTATTGAAAAACATGTTTTCCTTCTTTACCCTTATGCTAGATTAAGGATTGAAAACCCTCTGAGCAGAGAAAATGCACCTGTGTTTTTTACAAATATAAACATATTGGTGTACATATTCCAATGTCTTTGCCTAAGTGATGAATGAATTTATCTCTCATTGCTACAGAAGAGCATTATCTCTCAGCTCCCGTAGCTCTCCTGTATAGAATTTGGGAATAGGTCCTCTGCATATATGCTAAAATCATGTTTATGTATGGTTTTTGTTCATTAGATTTCAGCCCAATCCATTTTTAACAATCACTATTTTTATACTGATTAGCAAAGATGCTGGACAATATATCAAGCAAGTCAGACTTTTTACACCAACTTACTCCCTCCCTCCCTCCCTCCCTCTCTCCCTTCCCTCCTTTCTCTCCTCCTTTCTCTTTCAAAGAAGTTGAAATAGGCTAAAGAGCAGACAAGAAGAACATATGTGAGACCGAGAGAGATGGACAAGGGCAAAAATGCTCAACAATCTGTCTGCAAAATGCTGGAAATGCGATGAGACCCCAGGTACTTACTATCATATATGGTGGACATGCATCAAAGCTAGAAAATATTGGGAGAAAATACAGAGCTGGATGGGAAAGATTATTAAACATAATATAGATCTGAAACCAGAAATATGTTTGTTGGGCATGATGCCAGAGAGTTCTGATAAGGAGACCACATATTTAGTTTTACATATACTAACAGCAGCAAGGATGATATTTGCAAAATACTGCAAAAAATGAGAACACCCCACTATAGGAAGACGTAATTCAAAAATTTTAAGGTTGTGTTGAAATGGACAGGCTAACTTTAAAAGCAAAAGATAAAGAAGACACATAATATTATTTGATATGGAATAGATTTTATGAGAGATTAGAGGCAAGAGGCAGAAATTAGAGAAAGAAAGATGATGAATGTTTCTATTAAAAATAGTGATGGTTTATAATTATTACAAGTATCAAAAACGTAAATATGCCAATGTAAAAAGAAAGTTCGTTAAAATTACTTGATTATAGTATTACTACTGTTATCAGTACGTGTGCTATTAAATTGTTATGACTATTATTAGTTTATGTGTTAATATTAATTATTATTTTTCTCTGGTTTTTCTTTTTTGTAAATGTTACATCCCAACAATACGCTGTATTCAAAAATGTTTATGAATAAAACTTGAGAGACAGAGAGAGACAGAGAGAAGGAGAGAGAAGGAGAGGACAAGGAGAAGCTGACCAGCAAACACATTTGGATTTAAGTAATTTATATCGCTAATAATATGGAAGTCCTAGAATGATGGCAAATCACAGAAGAGTATCTGATTGGAGATCCCTATGTAGAAGACAGGAATGATTTGCCTTGGGCTAAATGTCTACTCAGTGAAAATTCCCCAAAGAGAAAAGAGGAACTAAAGACCAAAGAAAACGAGATCAAACTTCTCTTCATCACAAGAAATTGCCAGCTGGGTCTAACAGAAGCCCTTGATTAACTCTATGGGAAAGCTCAATAACAACTATATATACAATAACAGACACACTTGCACAATTATCTTTAATTTTACACCCCCATGGAACTATTATTAAAATTAATCTGGTTTAGTAGCCTAGCTATTCCTCATAAATTATTACTGTATCATTAATTCATTACACATGTTCCCAATTTTCTGCTAATTGTTCTTTGAAAGGGAAATAATTTTAGTTCGGTCGTAATGTACTCGTAATAATCTGGCACACTTTATTTTCCTTCTCTTTCTTCCTTCTTTTCTTTTTCTATAATTTCTTCCCACAATTTCTACTTTGGGCTTGTGCGTTGTGTGTTACTAGCTACCTCTGCATTTTAAATTCTTTTTCTACCCACCCTCCCCCCTATAATCCTATAGGTAGGAATTTTTGGAGGACAACGGGACTGCTTTTAATTAAAATCTGCATATTTTCCTTTTGCAAATCCTCAGGACTCATCTGAACTGCTGCCATTTTCCCTGTTATTCATGAATACCGAATGTCGACTATGAAACAACCCAACGAAGTTGAACATTTGAGGGTGCAATAAGATTAATGTGTGTCTTTTCTCTTCGTGAATGTAGTTTTTTGTCTATTAAATTGCACACTTTCTCTCCCTAGAACCCAAACCATTCATCACTTGTCGCCGATGACTACTTTATATATTTCAGAAGGCATTTTTGTCACTCTTTCTCTGGGAGACCCATGGAAAGCTGTCCCGTCATTCTAGCTCATCATCTCAACAGTGTCCTGGATAATGAAATGCTCCCAACTCGGATCAAAAATAAATTCCTATTAAGAGGACCCATGTGAAAGTGAGCAAATAACAGATTTCAACAAGCAAATGAACTGAACCCGTCTGTCATTCATTTGCAAATG
>JAPKID020000624.1:0-17241 GCA_026931265.2 Tropidonophis doriae | reverse complement strand
CCCCCGAAGGGGCCGTCAGGGAGAAACAAGCAGCGGACGAGTCAAGGACTCGTCCGACGCCTCCAGCGGCAGGAAGCAGTCTCAATGCTGACTAAACTTTTATGTGGTGGAGGGGGAACGATTTTTGTAAGTGGTTGTATGATACAATTTTTTGGTGTTTTGACAGTTCTGGAATGTTATCATCTAACAGCAATGTCTTATGTAGCAATCTGTAAACCACTGCATAACAGAGCACCAATGGATTATAAAGCTTCCCTCCATCTTATAGCTGGTTCATGGATCAATGGTTTACTTGTTATGAACATATTTATATGTCTAATGCTTCAATTAAAGTTCAGTTGCCCCAATGATACTAATACATTAAATCCAATATTAAGGCTAGCGTGCAATGATTCCCACTTGATTGAACTTGCTACTATTTTGTAATCTGCTTTATGTATTTTGTCTCCTGTCTTAACTTTACTTCTTTACTTTTTATTATGTCATCTTTCCATTATTTCTACCATAATGAGAATGTGGTCAGTAAGTGGGAGACAAAAGGCTTTTGTAACTTGTTCCTCACACCTCATGGTGGTGATCATTTTTTTAATAGTAAGATGATGATTATCTGCATGCTTCCCAAAATACATGGACTGAGAGAAATCAATGAAGTCCTGCCCCTATTTTACACCGTTCTGATATCTTTGTTCAATTTGTTGATACTTAGCCTATGAAACAGGTCCTTAGAATAGAGTTGCTAAATTGTATATTGTATATAAATTGAAAGTGCATCATTGTAATCTAATATAAACATTTAAAAAATGTTTCTAAAGATCTAGCACCATTACATTTGCTTATGTCTCTAAAATCATAAATGTAAGATTGGGGCATTTAATAATTCTACCATGAACTTGCTCTTCCCATTTAAAAAAGCCAAAGGAGGGTAAATATTAAGGGAATTTAGACAATGAACATTCTACTACTGACTTGTATTAATTTTTATTAATTGTGCAAGGCAACTTTGAATACAGACATGTCACTAAAAGGCAAACATTATGAAACTGCCTTATTTACTTTAGCCATGTTATGCATGGGAATTCCCTGGAGAAAATAATTATCTTTGGAAGATTTAGTGGTAAAATGAAATCAGACCATCAAAGAACAGGCTGGCTGGACACTAACAAAGCTGACATCACCCAGAGTATAGAAAAACTCAAGAAGTGCAAGATTGGAAGATGTGGAGAGATGCGGCCCCTAGTATCACCAAGAATTGGGCACAACAGAATGGATAACATCAGCAGCAGCAACGGCAGCTTGAAAGTTTCTTCAATCTAACCTTGATTGAAGGTATGATCATATCTATCCATCAATATGCTACTAAAAGAGTTGTATTGTGAATTTACTATGCATAGAAATTTGTCATGAGTTAGTACACTACTTAAACTCTAATTCCAATAAACTTTAACTGGGTGAAATGGTGCATTGCAGGGCATATTTTCTTGAACCAAGATATCTCAAATGAGCTATCTAACATACAGAATACGCCTAAAATTCAGAAATCCTTACACCCATGTAACTAAAATGTGACAAATTGTATGCATCATCTTATGAATAAAGTGTAATAAAGAATTTTATGACACAGTACATAATTATCATAAAACATTTTTGTGGTCAGCTCCTGATGTCTGCTTTATACAGTTTAATAAATGTTATAAAAAACAAGAAAACAGAATTTTCAAGCCAGGTACATCTCTAATTTTTTTCCTTTATTTTTACATTTTTCTTCAGTGAAGAAGGTACATTAGAATATTTATTTCCTAAGTGTGATGCATTATTAAATTATACTATTAAAAATTTAATAATAAACATTTAAAAAGTTTTGTAATGGGAAGATTCTGAGTAACAACAACAGAAAAATAACTTTCCTGACTCTATTTCATCCTGTGAGAAGCTGGCAAGAGTTATTTGAGATTTATTTGGAAGAATCTAGTAATTAAATATTTCTGAAACCATTACCCAACCAGTCAAATGCTGCTAGAAAATTATAGACCCAACTTTCAATTGGATATACTTTTGAAGCCATATTTCTCATTTTTCTCAGATATACTGTGCAATTAATTAGTTCCAAAGATCCCCTCGGAAAACCTAAAGAAATGCAACGATTCATTTTCCTCTCTCCCCACTCCTCCGAACGGGAGGCACTGCTTTTTTAGAAGCAGTGTCTATGCAATGGAGCTCACTGCTTACAGATTAAGGATTTGCTGTATAAAATGTGTAAAAGAATGTTGAAATTTACATATAATTTTTCCCCATTGTATAGCTACTGATTATTGCACATTCCAAGAATGAAGCATAGATTTTTTTTGCTGGGTTTTCTTCAGACAGAGAGGAAAAAGAAAAACACAAGGCCTACATATAATCAACACAATTCAACTCCTAACATTTAAATCAGATGATCTAACAAAAATATATGGTTAGATAATACAGTACATACAATATAGATTCCATATTCTAACTAAGTGGAAAAAATAAGTGAAGTTTCAGGCTTTGGTTATATTCCTACATGAATAAGGAAAAAGGGAAAAGATAAGTAGGATACTAATTATGTAAAATAATCTACTACTGGATTTTTATTTGGCAGGGTATGATTAGGATAAGTGAACATGGAACACACAGGGAAAACTGAGCTTAACTAGAGACAAATAGAGTGCAATAAACAATTTTTGTGCTCATATATACAGAGTGACCTGAAATTTCAGCAAAGGACTAGGGGGTAATATGATAAAGTCTTCCAATATTTGAAAGGATGTCCCAGAGAAGAAGGATAACCTATTATCCAGACTACCTGAGCTCAGGCCAGAAGTGGCAGATGGAAATTTATCAAGGGGGGATCCAATTTAAAAATAAGGAAGGATTTCCTGGCAATGAGAACAATTAATCACTGGAAGACTTGTCTCCAGAAGTTGTGGGTACTCCATGAGTGGAAGTAATTTAAAAAAGATTGGACAGCCATTTGTCTGGAATGATATAGAGGCTCCTGCATGAATAAAGAGTTGGATTGGAAGACCTCCAAGGTCCCTTCCAATTCTGTTATTCTGTATTCTGTAAAGTGGTGCTCCCTCGTTGGCTAGACCAATCATGAGAATTTTCACTTGGCATGATCCAAATTTTTTTCAAGGGGAGCTACATTAATATAGCCAGGTGTCCAAGATGTTCCTAAAGTGGTCTGTGGGCTATTAATTGCAGAGCAACATTATTTGTAGCTAGCAGTCGATTGACCCTTTGGCTTTAATTTATGATCTAGAACATACAATAAATCAAATTGCTTCTCAAATTCTCAGCTCTGTTTATCACTGCACATGCAAGACAAAGCTGTGAAATGGAGCTAGCAACTTCTAATTCTGTGTTTCTATTACAAACTAGCTGTACCCGGCCACGCATTGTTGGGCCCAGTCTGGTTAAATAGTCAACCAATCTCTGTGTAGATCTACACCTGCACACATATATACAACCACCATATAACCTCCTACCTACCTACTGTATTTCTTCCTCTCTCCCTCTACCTCCCTACCTCCCTACTGAATTTCTTCCTCTCTATCTATCCCTCTATTTACCTAACTCCCTACTGTATTTCTCCCTCTCTATCTATCCGTCTACCTACCTACCTACCTACCTACTGTATTTCTCCCTCCCTCTCTTTCTCTATTTTATCTACCTACTTACCTACTCTATTTCCTCCTTTCTCCACCTACCTACCTACCTTCCTTCTGGATTTCTTCCTTTCTCCCTCTACCTACCTACCTACCTGTTAAATTCGGAAAGAAGGGTCCGACACGTGAATCAGCTCAGCTCTTTTTATTAGCAAGGCAAGGTGGTGACTTCAGCTCTGCAGGCAGCGATTCAAAATCCCCGCGCAGAGCTGCTCCTTAAATACTTTCCTGGCCGGATGCCAGGTCAGCTGAAAGGGATTACCTCAGGCAGCCACGCCTTAACCAATCAGGCGCGGTGGCGGTTACATTCAAATTCCAAGTCACGAGGACTCAACACTACCTACCTACCTACCATATTTCTACCTCTCTATCTATCCCTCTTCCTACCTACTTTATTTCTCCCTCTCTATCCACCACCCCACCTACCTACCTACCTGCTGTATTTCTCCCTCTCTTTCTCTATCCTATCTACCTACTTGTCTACTCTATTTCCTCCTTTCTCCACTTACCTACCTACCTACCTACCTTCTGTATTTCTTCCTTTCTCCACCTACCTACCTACCATATTTCTACCTCTCTATCTATCCCTCTCCCTACCTACTTTATTTCTCCCTCTCTATCTACCCCCCACCTACCTACCTACCTGCTGTATTTCTCCCTCTCTTTCTCTATCTTATCTACCTACTTACCTACTCTATTTCCTCCTTTCTCCACCTACCTACCTACCTACATACCTACCTACCTACCTACTGTATTTCTCCCTCTCTTTCTCTATGGGCCACGTGGGAGTTTGCTATCCTTTGTGCCTTGTTTTGGCCCTTTTAGGCCTCCATACAGTGTTGCTGAAGAAATGACTTTGGAAATGCCGGGTGGGCGGAGGTACAGGAAGGTGAAAACCTGATCAGTGGGTACATTTTACATTTGTGTACCTTTCACATGACACACGTGTGCTAGCCACAAAATAAGTACGTATTATATTATCAGAAGTCCTTGGGAACATTGTGTGAAAATTTGGTGTAGTTTTTGAGATTAGCGGCTTTGCACAAACTATTTTACATTTTTATTTATATAGATAAGGTCAAATACCTCCTCAATTCCTTGGTAAATAGGAGACACATAAAATTAGACATCAGAGAAGCTTTTAGGAAAATAAACAGAACTGGAAAATAATCCTTCTTCTAATTTCATAATAGTTAGTTCAGAAGAAAGGAGTGGATTACCAAAGATGTTTGTTCAGATGGTGACAATAGCTTTTATTAAGCTGGTGTAATACATTCAATGAAGTCATGATTTTCTAGTGATTGTACAATTCTCCTGGGTACTGGCACTTAGAGAGATACTATCTTCCCTCAGGTAAATAAAATGTTATGTATAGTAGAGATTTACACTGCTTTATAAATAAATTCCAAATAAGGATGATGCTTTGATGCAGTTTGACAGAAACAATTTGCAGCCAGGATTTAGATTAATTACTCAGCCATATTTAGAGATGTTGATGACTAGTGATGAAAATACTTTTTGATACTATTTTGATGGTGATAGATGCCGCAAATCTCACTTCACAGAAAAGCTGCCTTTTAAAGGTAAGTTATTCCCCCTTCTCTCATTTAGAATAGGAAGTAAAGCTAAAATAAGCTTTCACAGAATAAATGGGTTTGATGTTCCATCTTTGATTATGCTCTGCCATGATAGTATGTCCATTCATCCATCCATCCATCCATCCATCCATCCATCCATCCATCCATCCATCCATCCATCTTATATATAGTTTATAAGGTAAAATGGTAACAAATGAGTAACACTTTGAAAATGTAAAGTGAGTGTTGTATGTTCTTTACAGGTATGAGCTAGTAAATATGGAAAAAAGGGAACAAAAAAACTTAACAGATATCACGGAATTCCATTTGGTAGGATTTGTAGGACTGAAGGCTCTGCAGGTTCCACTCTTTTGCCTCTTCTTACTTACCTACATTGCTACCATGGCTGGGAATATTCTCATTATTTTGCTGGTTGTTACTGATCCTCATCTTCACACTCCCATGTACTTCTTTCTGAGTAATCTCTCTTGCCTGGAGATCTGCTACAGTTCGAATATCCTTCCAATGATGCTGTCTAATGTCTTGTATGGTGGCCAGAAAACAATTTCTGTCATTGACTGCATAATACAACATTATCTTTTTGGTCTTTTTGGATCTTCAGAATGTTGCCTCCTAGGGGCGATGTCCTATGATAGATATGTAGCAATCTGTAAACCACTGCATTATACAATCCTAATGAACAATAGAGTTTGCCTCCAGCTTATAGCTGGATCATGGATAAATAGTTTATTTGTTATGGGCATAGTTTTATATTTAATGTGTCAGTTAAAATTCTGTGGCCCCAATGAAATAAATCATTTCTTTTGTGAATTGAATCCAATATTAAAGCTAGCTTGCAGTGATACTCGCTTGATTGAACTTGTCACAATTTTGATATCTGTTGTATGTATTTTGCCTCCTTTCTTCTTAACCTTGTTGTCATATAGTTACATTATTTTTAATATTATGAGAATGTCATCTGTTAGTGGCAGGAAAAAGGCTTTCTCAACCTGCTCCTCACACCTCATGGTGGTGTCCATTTTCTATAGCACCTTAATGATTGTCTACATTTTGCCTAAAACAGATAGCCTGAGAAATATTAATAAAGTCTTGTCTTTATTTTATACAATCCTGACCCCTTTGTTCAATCCCTTAATATACAGCCTACGGAACAGGGAGGTGAAAGAGGCCCACAGAAGAGCGGTTGCTAAATGGCATAAAATTACAAAAAATGCATCAGTGTAATTTATTATTTTTTTTAAAGCTGGTTTGATTGGCAATAAACCAAAATTTTGGTTCTTTTGGAACACCATTATATGTTAGTATTTATCTAAAAATATATGTAAGAGATAGACGGTAATAAAAAAATTCTTCATTAAACTCTAATTTATGATTATGAGTCTGTGATTATTATTTTTTTTGCTTAGCTACACTGTTATAATTTTCTTGGTGGGTTTCCTCTGTGGAAGTTGCAAGTGTGAATCCTCAATATGTTTACTTGATCCAATGACAAACTGGTCAGTGAATTTCTAAAACAGCCAATAGGATCATCATTTTGTTCATCAACCCCCCCATAAACCTAACCCCCCCCTGTAAAAGCAGACCCTGCACCTGTATGAAAAATAATAGGAAAGAATAAAAATACTCCCTTTCTTCTCTCCCTACAGGATTAAGAGTACTTTGTTTTAGCACAGCAACGTCTCTTTAAATCTGATAGGATTACATCTAGGAGGATGCTTAGCTGACCTTTTCTGAGACTGGGAATGTGACACTGAACAGTTCGAAATACACTTTACACCAAAATAATTCAAGAGACTAAATCTGAATCCGAGTTTAAGGATAATATGCACCAAATATAGCATCTATTGTGTTGTGGTTTGGGAAATGCACATTTTTCTCTAACTTTTTTCATCAGCCAAACTTTGCTCCTAATGTAGCAATGATGTCATCATGTTTTTAAATTATATTTTTGATTTCAGATATTTATGATATTATACATATGAAGCATAGCACATGATTAGCACATTTATTTTATTTTTCAATCTCAGCTTTTCAGTCATTATTTTGATGCTTTCTTGAGAAGCATTTTTGGCATTTTTGCTGCATTTTTAGGATGGTGCTAATATGTGCACAGAAGCTGTATTTTTCTGACACTTCTTATATTCTCCTGGGCATCATCATTTAGAGACTTTTTTCCTCTTCAAGATAAACCCTGTTAATTTGCACAATAGGGACTTCGTCCCTTTTAATATAAAATGAATGCAAAAATAAGACAATGATTTTTACAGACAACGTTCATTTAGGCTTCATGTCAATTATTCCTTTTATTTACATCAGTCCTGAACCAAATCTAAAAACCAAGGTAAGATTCTATCGAGAATTAGTGATGATACATTTCATTCTGAGGATAAATTAATTGTATGTGATAGAAGTCTGTTGAGTCTCCTTGAAGTTAGGTTTAATTTTTTTAAAAGATCAATTTTTATTTTTTTTCAAGATCAGTGAAGCAGCCCTGACTTGTTTTGTGAAAAGAAAACTGGCAGTGAAGTACAGAAGATTGGAGATTAGATGATCTATAAATACATATCCATATTTCATAGGAGGACCTGCCACGACATAAAATGATTCTTAAAATTATTATTAATTAAGAGTTATGCTACTAGAAAATTCTAGATGAACTTTTTAATTGGAGATATGTTAGAAATCATAATTTTCAAATACACTGTGGCTTCTCCTATACATTTGTGTTAGTTCTGAAGGTGCTCTCAAAAAGTCTAGGGAAAACGCAATTTTTCCCCATTTCTCTCCTCCCAACCCCATGAATGGAAAAAAAAATCATTCTTCTTAGAAGCAGTGTTTATGTAATAGAGCTTACTGTGTACATGCAGCAGAGCAGCCTGGGGTCTCCCTCCCCCGTCTCTTCAGGGTAGGCGAACTGGTATGGGCCAGGAATTTTTCCGGGGATCCCAAGTGGGTTCCCGCCACCATCCTGGAACTAACCGGCCCATGCTCCTACAGAGTGGGACTTACACCTGGAACCGAGTGGCGGCGGCACCTGGACCAGCTGAGGCGCCGCCCGCCTCCACCTCCGGCCTTCGCTGAACCAGGCCGGTCCTACCCGTTGGCCCCCGTTGGGCCCAGTTTTCCACCTCAAGCCGAGTTGCCGCAACGTCCGAGCGAGGCCTTCGCTGGTTCAGGCCTCCCTGACTGTGACGCCGCCTACCGGCAAATGCTGCACGAACTAACTCAATCCGCGCTTGCAAAACATCAAACTGTTCAGCCAAAACTGTTTCCAGACCAACACGTCCAAACACCAGTTTCCCCTGAGTCGCCTGCCGCGCCCCCTCGCAAGGACTTACCGACTTCGCAGACTCCGCCTCTGGAGGTAGGCCCGGGTGATGCAGCCTGGAGCTCCACTCCCCGCAGGGAGGAGCTACAACAGGAACATCCTACCCGGCTGGCGTCTTCTGCAGAACTGAGGCGTTTTGGGCGGGTCCGCCGCAGCCCCGCCTACCTTGAGGACTACGCATGCGCAAAGCCGGGGGAAAGGGGTGTTGAGTCCTTGGACTTACGACCGGCTGAACTCTTTTTCAAACCCAACTGCTGGCCGCGTCTGATTGGCTAAGACGCGACTGGTTTAAAATAGTGGATTCGGCTGTCTGGGCTTCCCACCCAAATGAGACTATTTAAGGAGCCGGAAAAGCGCGGTTATTTTGAATTCTGCCTCTACCATGTTTCTGCTTGCTGTTCCCTGCAAATAAACCGTTCTTGAGAAACCTGTGTCAGACCCTGCCTCAACCCATAACACCTCCTTTAATTATTAAGACATCATCCAGTTTTGTTTGTAAATCCATTGTGTAAATCCATCTTTTTCCATGTCTTATAGTCTGACATTTTTTTGATCCATTTGCAGATCACACTTAGTTTATTTTGTAGTAGAATATGTTCCTCTGTAGGCTCTGTGAAATCTGTTTTTATGGTCCAACTATCTTAAGACTAATTTCTGGACACATTGATCCAGAGTTACTTGGTTGAGTAGCTATAAAAATTGAACGAATGAATGAATGAATATCCTAGATTTCTTCTACAGTCAATATTACTCCATTGATATAATGGGTCTCTACTTTATTACTTGTAATCTTTAGTTTTCTCTAGTTTCCTCTACAACCTATTCTTGTCTTGCTAAAAGTTTTACATCCCAAAAAATCAGTAACAAGCAATTTCCTAAGGTGATTAAGAAAGAAAATAGGACTAGTCAGTGTCCAATTGAAGGTATTGAACCGTGGCTTAGCCAAGATGATTTTCCCTCTGGTTTCCACAGCAATAAAACCCACCAGAGATTGCTATTTTACAAGCTCTTTGTGAAAAGCTTCTATATGGAGCTTATGATTCCAGGACTGGTGATGCCAGTGCTCTCTTTGGAGAACAGTTCTGAAAAGCCAATCCATTCACCAGCTAGAGCCAACTGTTGTAGACCCATCTTCAGTTTTCCATTTTTCCTGCCACTGAGGGATGAGGCTGTATTTATAAATAAAAGATAATATGGGGAAAGATTTGTTTTATTTTATTTTTCACAGAAAATGATAAATTAGGGTGCAAAATTAATTTATGTTATTGTTACTGATAGCTCTTAATGGACTTGAGGATTTGGACTGAATGATGAGATGTTGCAATTTGTTTATTGATAAGAGATGAAATATAGGAAGATTTTTTAAATTAAAATCCTAAAGAAAGCGTTAAGTTACAAAAGTTGATTATACTTGTCTGAAGGGAGGAGTCGTCATTTCTTTATATAACTTTATTTTTCACTTTTTCTTTTTCTCTGCACTTTTTATTCTTCTTTACCTTTTATATTATTTATTTATTTGTAAAAATTATTAGCTATCCATCTTACCATAAGGCAACTCTGGGGTTATCCTGGGTTTGCATTATTTTATCTTTATATCCTTAAAAAATAGTATTTAAGAAAATGTGACCATGCATTTAGCAATGGCAGCTCCAACAGTCCCAATTGTCATTAAGGAAGGACAGTACAGGTTGTTAAATGAGCAGCCCACATGACCGTAAATTATGACTTTCTGCTGGCTGAGTTCCTGCCAGCTCTTGTCACTCAGCTGAATTTATGTCACAGGATAATTCTGCTGAATGATACTGTAGAGAGTCACCTCTGTATTTTGTCATCAGGTGTGTAAAAAATAATGTCTTGTCACTGTTTAGTTGACTTGGCTGACATTTAGAAATTCAGTTTAGACAGCCTTTTTGACAGAGCTTAGCATGTGGTAGCTACCCCTTGCTCAATTAAGCCAGCTGATCCTGTTTCTGAAATAATTTGGGTAACTTTATGTTTGCATGAATAGTAACTGCAATCCTTACTCAGGCATTTGAAAATGGCCCGATTTAGGCCAGTCAGATCTTATTATTATTATTATTATTATTATTATTATTATTATTATTATTATTATTATTATTATTATTATTATTATTATTATTTTATTTTATTTTATTTTATTTTATTTTATTTTATTTTATTTTATTATAGCAAGTGGCTGGTTTCTTGAAAAGGTAGAAATTACAGATATATCTACAAATGAACTCTACAGCTTTAACTGTAACAGGTATGTTTTGCTTTGTTCAAATTTGTATTGTTACAACATTCAACAGAAATATTAACTAACCAATATGGCTGGTGGCACAGTGGTTAGAATGCAGCATTGCAAGCTAGCTCTACCTGCAGCCGGGACTTTGATCCTGACCAGCTGAAGGTTGACTCAATCATCATTCTGGGGTCAGTAAAATGAGGACCCAGACTGTTGGAGAAAATATGCTGACTCCGTAAACAACTCAGAGAGTGCTATAAAATCCCTGTGGGGCACTGCTACTGCTAATATTACACACCAGGAAATAGTTTTCCCTTTCCAAGGAGAAGGGAATCACAGCTGCAAGGGAAATTGAGAATCAGGCTATGAAACAGAGGGATTAGTAAGTGGTCAACAGCATGTTCATTCAATGCAAATGAAATCCACAAAATCCCCATGGATTTTTATGTCTATAGGAACTCCCCTAAATTGTTGGATTACAACTTCCACAGTTCCCACATTTGGCATCATCAATGGAATTAGGATGGAAAAGTTTGATCAAATGTACCTTCTCTTTCAATAAAATATCTCTATATTTTCTTTATCAGATGGCTGGCTGAAGATGAAAATGATGGATGCACAGTAGTACAGCTTTACATATAATTTTCTGAAACCTATTTGAATGTGCTTCCCTCTTTACTTCAAGCTGATTCAGTTTATTTGTATATCCTAATTATGAAAGAACTATAATTATCATGAAGCAATATCAAAACAATTTATCACATTTTAATAATTCCATTGAGAATGACTCTAAGCATTCTAAACACCTTTGTTCAATTATATAATAAAAGAAATTCATTGTTCTGTATGTCTTAGTATCATTGATACTTTTACAACATTTAAAATTGACAGGTTTTTTTTTACTCAGGAAAAAGAAAAGGCAATTTATGTCAGTCATGAGCGAGCACATAATTAAATCTTTTATTGGAAGTTTATTTTTATATAAATGAAAGTATTTTCTTGGTAACATCATACACAAGTAGCTTATTTTTGAAAAGGCAAAATGTTTTCAAAATGGTTTCGGAAAACACTGTGGCAAGATTTCATAGGCAACCGCACGAAATATTTGCCTTATAAAGAATACTTTTGAAGCCAAATCCCAAGAAGACTCACTGAACTGAGTGTTCTCATCCTCATTCCAATGGCGCCAGTACTTATATTGTGTATCAGAAGGAAGGAAGAAGGGTAAATATTTCTTCCTTATGTCTATAAATAGTCTTATTAAATTGTGAAAATGGCATATCACTTTTTGAGAAAATGGTAATTTATAATGATAGTTAGAAGGAACTAAGAAGCTTTTTATGCAATCATTTGTCAAGATACACTGTTCAAATAACCAAATAATGAGAAATCAATCAGAAAAACTTATAGGTTTTATAAAAAGCTATAAAAATGTATGCTTTTTTAAATGTATATTCACTTTGAAAATTAAGAACTCTTTGTCAAAATGCAATATTCTTATATATACAAATACATAATTTATAATGGTAGTATGTTAAAAATAATAACAAGTTAGTATTTTCTGATTGAACAAGGAAATGTTTTAATTAAGTTTATACTAAAAAGTCTATATTTCTGCTTGAATTGCTAGGATATAGAAATGAATGTAAAATGTGATCCCTAGAGTGCAGAAATGAGTTTAGTCAGTATCCATATTCATTATACAGAATCACTTTATACTTTTCTTCTAGTGTGTCTTTCATTAATTGTTTGCAATATGAACTTACCCTGATGCCATTTCTAGTATATCAAGTGTAAATAATACTATCTTATTTCATTTACTTCAATAATACTCAATAGCATCTTTCAGCAGTTTATTTGCTCCTTTTGTCCTATTTTGTACCATTTAAAACGAAACCCTGGGAATATATAACATACTGTTGAATGATTTTTTAAAAAGCAGTTCAAACAGTATTTGCAAAACCCACAGGGGAAATTTTAGCAGGAGTTCTATTTTGCTGACCTAAAGCAAAAGATTCCTGGAAATTGAGCAGCTGAGGTCAGTTTCAATAGAAGACAGGTCAGTTTATATGCAAGCTTTATATTCATTATTTTCTTAATTTCCATTTAAAGCCACAACATTTTACCATATATTGATAAATATATACCATATACTGAGATCTTTCTGAGGAATAGGACAATATCAATTTTATCCAGGTGTTTTATGATTAGCATATCAATAAAACTACTGTGAGAGTAATTTCTCATAAAATGGCTTATTATGTGAAAATTGCAATCTACAACTTAAATTGATCTCCATAAGATGGCCATAATTGCAAACTAGAACAGCTATATTATCAAACAGGTGATTCATTTTAAAATTGTTCTGCCTCCTTTGTTATACATTTCTAAATCAAGATTCAGATTTTCCAAAAGTAAAGTATTCAGACTTAGTTTTGGCTTATTAATTTATTAGTTTAATTAATACATTTTGGCGACAAGTACTATAGATTATATGGGATCCACTGATTTTTTTTGTGAGTGAATTACACATTGTTAGGACAGCTTTAAATGTATTAAAATGTGCCTATTTGCTGTGGGACTCATGCAGCAAATGAAAACTCATTATCTCATAATGAAGAGTACAGATCAGTCATGCTACAACTCATAAAAATAATCTATGGAAAGGTAAATGCAAAATTTACTTAAAAAGAGGAAAATCTTACTATTAAAGTATCGAATGAACAGTGAGCAGTACATTGTTTCTGTCAGGAATGGTCTTATCTACCTCACCAGGGTACATGCTGACTCATGTAATTTTGTTATATTGCATATAAAAAAGCACTCTAGCTAAGGTTTACATCTAAATCATGAATACAAAATATGGCTAGCTAGATATTGTTGAATCACAACCTCCAGCATTATTATTGTGGTTCAGATATTTCTGATTTTGCATACATTTTGTTCCTATGAAACACTGATAGTGGACATTATTGAAAGATAACCTGAAAAAGAAATAGAAAAAACCCACCTGAACCACAAGGTAGACAGCAAATAAGTATGATAAATAAACAAACAGATTTTAAAAATCAAATGTGTATTCCAATAGTTTCCATGGCTTCCTATGCAAACTTGAAAAAACAAAAGCCATTATTTCACCGTCATTTTGGATTTTTTGTTTGCAAATGTTGATTATTTTCACAATTTTGACTGTTGTTTGGAGCCATTCTGATGTTAGATATTACTTATATGATAAAATCACCCTTGAATTATGAAATTCTTGTATTTATCTTCAATATTCAATCAATTTATAAAATAAAGAGAACTTTCATGAAATAAAGTAGTGTATGCATATTTGTATAAATTGCTGTCAGCAAGATTAATTCAACAAGATTGGAATGAAAAAATATTTTGTTATATTAGTGCATAAAAATTAAGACATGTTACTGAACGACATTTGTGGAGACTTCAATGTGAAAAATTAAAGGCTAAAATCTTTACTCTTAATTTGAAATAAATTGCTTTTATATTCATAAAAGTTCTAAATTAGTTTGTTTAAGACAGCAATTAAACATGAAAAAATGTCAGTAGATTTCTAAGTAATCAATCATGTCAAAATATATTTTGGATATCTCAGATATGCAAAAGATGTGAATTTTATAACAGAAAGGCTAAAGTCTAGCCTTCAACCAGTTTCTATAGAGACAGATTTTTTAAAATGTTTACATCTATCCATAAATAACTCAGACAATGGTGTTCAGAAATGGTACTCAGCTACAGCTTCTATTGCCTTTACAGAGAACTGCCTTGACCTCCTGATGGGCTAAAACAATATTCATTAAGGATTTAATGTGATTTTATTAGAAAAGTAAAATGAGGAAATAGAATTTATCTTTCACAGTGTTTTGTTATTCTTTGACAAACGTTTACGTACCTTTGGTACTATACTAAATGTTCTGAATTATGCAGAATTTGTACTTTAGTAGGGAATAATGTCTCAAGAAGCTTAAAGGTAGAAATGAGAAATGGCATAATTTCATGAATTTGCAGCATGAAACCAAACACTGCAAAATTGTTTTGGAAATTATAGCTCATATAAACTATATTTCATGCAACTCTAAAGCTTTATTACCACAGTAAAACAGTAAGAAACATACATACTAGTCCAGTGTAGAACCTTGCAATTTTAAGATGGGTGGAGTTCAACTCCCAGAATTCTTCAGTCAGCCATGCTAGTTGGGGAATTCTGAAAGTTCACTCATCTTTAAATTGTCAAGAAATGTTGTACTAGATATAAGTGTACACACATACACACGCAAACAAAACAAAACAAAACAAAACAAAACAACAGTTATTATGGATATATCTTAAACAACTTAGACAGGAATGGTTGTTATACATGTTTTAAATCAATTCAGCATTTAAATGGGTTCAAATTCTTTAAATGGATTTTCAGAGGAGTAAAGGTGGGGTGGGAACAAGCATGGAATCTGACAGACTTCTCAGAATTCTCCTATTTATAGGATTCTAGCATTCAAATATTGTGTTACATTACTTCTATAGTTTTGTATTAATTTTTTTTAAAACTTAAGTTAGCTTCTTCTGTATTAGGAGAAACTTACATATTTGTTTTATATTTGTAAAAAATGTTTTCCTGTGTCATGACTCAGGTAAATTTTTTCTCCTTTCTATACACAGGAGAAGTGTGAAAAACTTCAATTTTCATTAATATTTTTTTCTTTAAGAAACAGTTAACCTGTTCTCTATGGAACAAAGATATTCTTACACTGTAGTGGACCTTCATGCAGGAAGTGTTTGGACTAGATCATTAATATACCTTTTAGTTCTTGATTCTGTGATCACATAGAAAAACTTGGAAGGATTTATATAATTGTAATCAATATTCTAACTTTTAGATCATAATAGTAGAATAAAGACTATGGGCTCACGTCTTCGGGAACAGTTTGCGTATTTTTAACTAATAATTTTGTTTTATAGAATACAACTACAATATACAACACTATTCCAAAGTATTGTTATATTGTTTCAAGTCTTCTTATGCCAGAGCCTCACGTAGAATATTATCATGGTGTCTTCAGACTCTCTAAAATGCAGTATGTAGGATTATACATTATGTCATTGTCATCTTATTTGCTTCCAACCCTTGTCCTTTTTCTCTTCTTTTTTCTCCTTTTCCTCTGTTCTCTACTCACTGTCAAAACATAGCTTAAATATTTTTCTCAAAGTCTCACATGGACTTTGAAGTTGATAGAAACATATAAAGGACTGTGTTAACAGTTTCTAAGCATGTTAATTATGTTTGCATTATATTAAATAAGAATATTTTGTACACAATTGTATCTTTTAATGAGCTTAATTGAGAAATTTAGCAAGCATAAAGACTACATTTGCAATTCCTCGTTTAATAAAAGGTTTTTGTTTTGTTCTAAGTAATCATTTTGTGAAAGTTTAAACCCTGGAGTCTTTATTTTATGTGAATAGAAATGATTCCATTGAACAGTAATTTTGAACATTATTGCATAATAATTCATAATTCCAACTGCTATGTTTTTGATTTTTTAAAAAATGTTTTGGTGTTTTTGAAAAACATAAATAGAGCAGATTAAATACAAAACATTCTAATTCTTTACTACAAGAATTGAGTGTAGAATTACCAGTATTATTGAAGTGGGAAGAAAGTGTATTACTGACAGTATTTCTTTCTTTATACATTTTTTACTGAATTAAGGAAATTCAGTAGGTCTTCTCTTAAATTTTTTATCATCACTTTAGAAAATTAATGTTTCTCTTTAACTAAGAAGAACATGATTTGTAAACTAAACAGAGCAGCAGCATCTATGTTACAGCTTGAGAATGAGAAATGTCTATGGAGATTCAGGCATCCAGGTCATGATTATCTCAAAAATACTTTTTCAAGAGGCAACTGGATTTTCTGGGTTATTTTTTAAAGATGTTTCGCTTCTTATCAAAGAAGCTTCTTCAACTCTGTCATTGAGAAGTTGGAGTAGTGCTTTCCACAGGATGTTTTCTGTTCTGTGTCCGTTCACAGTTGAACACAGGAGCAAGCTGTTGAGAATGAATCTGTGCTGTCTGCATCTCAAACTAAAGTGCAAATGTTTCCTGTAGTCTGCAATTTTTCTGGAAATCCTTTCAAATCCTACACCATTCGAATGGTGTTTGTCTCAAAGTGCACAGCTAAACGTTTATGGAGATTCTCAGTCATCCAGGTCATGGTTATTCCAAAAGTACGTTTTCAAGAAGCAAATGGACTTTCAATTTTTTCTTTGAAGATGTTTCCAGAGCTGAAGAAGCTTCTTGGATGAGAAGTGAAATGCCTTCAAAACCAGAAAGTCCAGTTGTCTCTTGAAAAAGCACCTT
>JAPKID020000623.1:0-11895 GCA_026931265.2 Tropidonophis doriae | reverse complement strand
ATGTTATAATTTTACTGCAGCTGTATAAAGCTATACCATAGAGAACAATAGTTCAACAATACTGGAAAAGTAATGGAATTGTCATTCCAATACATTGTGACCTAAGATGTGCTACCCTTATTTCTGGTTGTTATATAAAATTATAAATTCGGGCCTGCCTTTTAAATATGTTTGTTGTACTTCACAATGCCATCTGAATTTAACTGAAGAGTCAATGGAATCTCAACTCTGACATTCTAGGCAGAAGCCATGCACCAGAATCTTTTCAATAACATTCATTTGATTAGGATTTACTTCTTCTCAACTTTCCTTTTAGTTGGCTCTTGCTGAATCAAAGAACATAGAAACTATCTCCAAAGATAATGCCAAAGCTGTACCAGAAGGAGACACTGTATGGCACACTTATCCCCTGGGCTTTAGCTCACCTCAACACCAATGGACAACTCAGTCCCGGATGCATTCTCTATCCTGCCAGAATGCAGCAATACAAGCAGTGCAAACCCTTATACAAAAGTCACAACAGCGTGAGCAGGTTGGATACACTAGTGCTTTTATTTTATTTATTAAGCTTTTATCTACTTGCATATCATCCAGGTCTGAGCAAATAGCATACCTAAATGCAATAATAAGATTAAAACATAATTTAACAAAATACTGTAGTACAATGTAATAAATTACTTCATGCACTGAGAAATAAGCCAGTAACCAACATTCCATATCAATTCTCAAATGTTCAGGAAGTCAAGTTTTCATTTATTTCAAAGGCCAGGGAAAGTGGGGCCCATCTGACCTCTGAGGCAGTGTTATTACAGATAAGGGAGACAGAAAGTCCAACCCTTGTACCCTGTGAGTTACAGCCCCTTGGGATATAGGTCCAGATATGATCACGTTTATACATATATTTTTCATATATTTCAGATAATATTAAATATATTTATTCAGGAGTTGTGACTTTTACGGAGAATGGGTCAGTTGTGATTTTCCCCCAGCTTTGAAATGCAATTCCTTGTAACATTTGGCTGCAAAGGCAGTTAAGACAATTTGGAATCAATCTGCAGTGCTGGATATAGAGTAAGATGTAAGTGCACTGAAATAGAAAGACTTTCACTTGAGGAATTCAGAAACATTTATTAATTCCAATATACGTTGATTTATAGTATATGTATTTGGAATATTTGTCCAAGCATTTAGTTTTGTTTTTATAAAATTGAGAAGTTGGAGATGATATCTTGAAGTTGTAACAAAAGTTTAAGGGAAGATGTTTATAATTTTTGTCCATATTTCTTCTTTTTTCCTATAAAAGCCCCTAGGCCACCAGGGGCTTTTATAGGATTTTTTATTCATAGTGGATTTTTTATACATGGTGGATTTTTTATACATAGCCAAGTGGCTGACCCTTTTTGAATGAAGCTAACATATTCTTTGGAATCAGACATTATCATTTAGAGCAAAAACTTATCTGCTTTTTATAGTAAAATTAAAAACAAAATATATTGAAAAATGTCTAAATATCACACAGACCCTCACAACAGAAAAGCTGTCAGTATTCTTTCCTATTTTGTCTAGGGAATTGGGGGGAGATTTACTTTGCCATAACTTATTTGTAAATTAAACAGATATTAGAAATATTCTATTAGTGGGCAGTGGTCTTTATTTTAATATATTTTGAGTTGGCTTGGTTTATTTATTATTTATTTTATTTTATTTTATTAAATTTATAGACCACCCCCTCTCCCCCATGGGGACTCAGGGTGGGGCACAGGAAATTAAAATCTAATAAATACAACAATATACAAAATACAAATATTAAAACCGAATTAAATTACCCCGTGCTAAAATTAATATTAAAACCCCTAAAACCTTAACAATTACCCTTAAGATTCTAATTTTCTGTCCAAAAAGTAAGGAGCATAATGCTTATACTTCCATTTTCATATTTTAGTGGCTATTGCTATCCATGCATGAATGCTTGCCATCCCAAATGGATTTTGTGAATGCTGGAAAGATATACTAGATCTACAGCTGCAGATTAATATCTTCAACTGTATAACTATAGTGGACTGTAGTAAACAGCTGCAGGAAATAATTTCAGGTAGTAAAGCAGTGACCAGAGATCAGTGCTGAACTCTTTCTGCACTTACAGCTGTTCTCCCCAGCTGCTTTTCTTCCAGGCAGGTGAAACCAAAAAGAAGTCCAAATGGGATAGGCAGAACACATTAGGGATAGAGGAAACATTCAGCAGTCTTTACCATCTCTCTTGTGAAATCTGTTCCCTCTTCCCACACATAGGAAGTTTCCTACCTTTAAACTATCCACATTGGCTTAATTACACACAAAGCCTCTCCTTTCTGTTTGAACTGTCATGTCCATTTCAGACATTTTCCATTGTGATATAGAAGTTAGAGTGTTAGATTAAGATTTGGAAGATCACAATTCAGATTTTGGCTGTAAAGTTTCTGGGTAATTTAGCCTAGGTATTGCTCTAAGCATAATGGAGCCTACCGAAGAGATTTGTGGTAAACATTAATAAAAAGAAAACCCAAAAGGATAAAGCTACATATTGAACCCATCAGCAACTAGATGGGAAAGGAAATTTATGAATAATAAATTACCTTGGCATTTTTGCAAACTCTCAATTTTCCTCCTTAGACTTATTCCCAACTCCCATTCACATAGACACTCTGGAAAACCTCTCACTCATTCATTTTGTTGTCTTATACGTTTCATGTATATTGAAAGTTACTTGAATAATGTCTGTTTCTTTTCATTGCTCTGTATATCTTGGAGAAAGCTATAGATCATGAAACAACCTATGAATCCAATAAGGCAGCATACAGCCACTAACTGCTTTTGGGAGGGGAAGATCTACAGAGGCACTTTTGAGCTAGAGTGGACTTCAACAATGACCAAAAATCAGAAGAATAGTGTAGGGAGAAAAATCCAGCCTGTTTCCAATCCAGGAAAAAAAATGCTGGACATAAAATGGAAGCTGGCTACAAGAAAAGAAGATCTCTGTTCATTTGGTTTTCCAGAAACTTCAGTGACAGCAGCATAAGTGGCTAACCAAATGGCTGAGTGAATGGATGGCTTTTTATAAGATTCTGAGGTTTGGTGATTAATATGCTCTAGGAGGTTGTGTAATATAGTAAGCCTTGCGTCTTTTACTATTTCAGAGGTGATGGGTTTAACCCTATTATGTCCTGAAGGTCATGTTCTATGCTTAGAATTTGGGTTGAGGAATATAAAATCTTAATCCCATCACCTCCAACCTGGGGAAGTTTATTGCTGAAGGAATTTTGTTTCTGAATAGATAGACCCATTCTTTCTGAATGGATACCAAACCTCCATTCCAAAAGACCAGTCTCTTCTGCTTGAGGCTGCTTTCCTATGGCAGAAAGACTGGGGCTGCTTCCTGCCTTCAAGAACATATTTCTCCTTTGGGGAAATATTCTATCCTGCCTCTTTTTAATGTTAAGAACAAAGAGTATTTTAATCAGAGGTGGGGGGCATTTCATACAATAGTTTTCCACAATTTGTGGGAGGGAACATACACAAAGTATAAACAAGCTGGAAGATTCCAGCCATTTTTCTATCATTGTGCACAAGCTGGGCACTTATGGGCTCTCACCGGTACTTTTAATGTCCCTGGACTTTGATCAAGTGAAGCAAGTAGTAATTAATAGAATGAAGGACATGGAGTTCCAAGAAGAACTAAATAGATTGCCTTTCCACAACAGGAGCAGAATCAAACAGGGTGTGTGGGAATCGGCAAGATATTTAAATGACCTCATCTTTCCAAAACAAAGAATAGCTTTCTTCAGAGCCAGATTTAACATTCTACCTTCAGCACTTCTCCAGGGCAGGTATAAGAGAACACCTATAGCAGAACGGGTTTGTATATGTGGTAAAGGGGAAGTGGAAGATATCTCACACGTTCTACTACGCTGTGAGCTATACAGAGCTTGCAGGTCTGCATATATTCTCCCCTTATTAGAGAGATTACCAGGGAGGGCAGACAATTTTTATCTAGACTTCCTCCTCCAGGACACGAACCCGGCTACTACGCATGCAGTGGCAAAATTCTGTGCTTCCGCAATGTCCATAAGAAAAAATAGGTTATAGAAGTATAGTTGTGATCTTGTACCAATCATTTGGACATATCTCTAACAATTTCTGGACCATGGTATTTACATACATACTTAACGCTTTTGCACCTGAACAAAGTGAGAACATGTATGCTACTTTCCACTTATAATGCTGACATTTTTAAAATTATATCTTAAAGTTAGTACTTTTAACATATGGTTAAATATAACGTGTATTGCTGGTCTTTGACCGTAATAAAGATTTATCTATCTATCTAATAAATCCAGTCATAGTGCGTCTTGAGGCTTAATCATATACTTACCACAAATATAACAGAACGATCACAGCTGTTCTGACATTGGTGAGACATTTCTGATATTATCAATCATCCTTTAGCATAGCAAGTCTATTCTGGATGTTATTTAAATTACACACATATAGACAATGAAATAGCCTTGAAACAATCAGATCAAAATATATGGAAGCCAATATCAATGAAATAAGTAGTGACTATGGATGTGAGCTGCTTTTATAGCTTTCCAAGCAGCACCCATTGTAGGAAGTTAGCACCCACCCCTCTCCTAGAAGAATGAAATATCCTAGGACCATGATGGCAAACCTATGGCACGCGTGCCACAGGTGGCACACGGAGGCATTTGTCAGGGCATGCGAGGTGCTGCCCGCTCAGCTTGCCAACACACATGTGCGCTCTGGGTAGCTGAATTTGCCCTTTTTTGAAGCCATTTTTCACCCTCCCCAGGCTCCAGAGGCTTTATAGGAGCCTGAGGGAGGGCGAAAAGACCCTCTCCCCCTCAGCCCTCCGGAGGCTTCATGAGCTTCCCTGAAGCCTCTGGAGCACTCAAAACGATGCTCCGACCAAACCAGAAGTGAGCTCTGATTTGCTCAGAGCTTCGTTTTGAGTGCTCCAGATGCTTCAGGGAAACCCCCTGAAGGTTGCTGAAGTCTCCGGAAGGCTTTGGGAGGGGGGCTGTTTTTGACCTCCCCAGGCTTCTATAAAGCCTCTGGAGCTTGGAGAGGGTGAAAAGAGCATGCAAAAAATGGGGGATTGCACCTGTAGTACACGCATGCGCACTGGGTGGGTGGCGCATTGCATTACGGCACACCCGCACACAACCCCCCTGCGCTCCCCCCACTTGTGGCACGTGAGCCAAAAAAGGTTCACCATAGCTGTCCTAGGAAATATTGTAAAGGCAGAATATTATATTTCCCTGGATAAGAAATGGACAAACATGTTTTTAGGCAGAAAACATATTCACTCTTAATAGCCCCCACCTTTGTCAATGGGCCATTTGGGGCCCTGAGCAATTCTACTCTACATAACAAAGATAGAATTAGCTTTCTACAGAAACTCAGCACATGGCATCTGGGAACTCAACCAAACGTGAACTCAAAACACAGTCTAGAGAGTTGCCCCTGTATGGCCCCATGGGAGTCTGAAAACTAATCAGAATACATTTCTTACACAGGAATAGGAAACAGAGAGATGGCGCCAAACAAAGCATAAAAAAACCAGCAAGCCCCTTATTTCTCTCTCTTTTCTTCTTCACCCAACATCTTGAATCATGTGATCACCTTTTCTGTTTAGGACCTCAAACCATGTGGTCCTGTCCACCATTAAACCATCTTTCCAAGCAATCTCCATGTTTCCAGTGTCTTTTCCCCCCAGTTGGAACTGAATCCAGAAGGACATTTCTTCCAACCATCTAACCCAAGCATGCCTGGTCATGCCCAAACTGTACAGTTTCACAAATGTTATGCAATATGCCCAGCATGCATGCTTGGACATGCATGGGACCACAAAGCATTTTATAACACAAATGAAATTTAAATAAGACGTTGCAAAAAGAGATTTCTATAAAATACATGATAGGTTAAATTACAGGTTATTTTCATGATTAGCAATCAAAAATCCATAGATATACCCCAAAACATTAGGAAGCAAAATTATTGTTGTCCAGTGTAACTTGAGTCTGGTTATTTGTGTCTCGAAAGAGAACTTCCAGGGTTTTTTTTATTATCCATTGCTTTGTTTTCTGGCTGTCCACAATATTCTCAGGAATCATTTTTAACACCAAAGTTCAAAAGCATTATTACACTTTTTGTTTCTTCAAAATTTAACTTTTACTTCCATAGAGTACCACACTTGCACTATTCTGATATTTATAGCTATAGATCAGAACAACATCTGATCATCTTTCAAATTATTATTTTTTAACTTGAGACACAAGAGGGAAATGAAATCAGAAACAAACCAGTCTGGAAAAAGTATGCAGAGCCCTGAATTAAGACAGGTGTCACTAGTGTTATAGATAGGTGGTTTTTAAACTGACCCGGGGACATGCTGGAAGTGGAAAGCAGCAAAGCCAGAAGAGAAAACTACTGTGGTTTCCCCCCCAAATATGACCTACCCTGTAAACAAGCCCTAGTCTGATTTTTGGGATGGTCCTAATTTAAGCCCTGCCCCCAAAATAAGCCCTAGTGAAGAGGTTAGGTATGGCCAGCAAAGGAGGCCGCGCTTCCATTCCCCAATCACCTCATGGAAGCTCAGCCCATTAATCGCAGCTCCAAGGATTAGCTGGGGCCAGGAGCTGCCTCTCATTCTGTCTCTCTGGGCACCTGGTGGTGTTTCCAGTGCACTCTTGCCAGCCCTGGGCTTCCCTGCAATGATAGGCAACCTTGCAGCCAAAGGCCCTTTTTTTCTGCAACTCACCTTGTAGCTCTACAGCAGGCATCCATCACAGTTTGTGCTCTGCCAGGCCTGGAGCTCAGGTCTTGCTCAGGCTGCTTCTATGCCAAGGCAGAAAGCCATGCGGCATGTTGGAATTGGCTTCCCCCACTTCTGCCTGGATGCTGGGACTGCTGCACATACTGCTGCTGGCCTTGCCTGGTCTGATTGCCATCCTGACTGCGCTGCTCTCAGCAGCCCTGCTGGCCTGTACCTGCCTGACATGGGGCAACTCAGTCCATATCTCTGAAGCATCTCTCCCATTGCTGGTCTGGCAGGGCACCCTTCACCAGTGATTGCACTGCCCTATGTAAGCTCTGTGGCGGCTCTGCAGCAGGAAGGATTGCTCTGAAGCTGTGGCAGAGCGTTACTCTGGGGGAATATTACAGATAACAATTCTGAAATGTTGACTTTCAACCCTGAACTCACAAGAAAATCCCCCCCTCCAATCAAGGTTTGATTTTCTTTCTGTGAAGCTTTGTGCTGAGAAAGGTCCATGCGTTCTCCCTCCTTCCTCTCCCCCCACCCCCTGACTGTCCATCTCAACTTTTGCAGACAACCATCCGCCGGGGTGGAGGCTCCCTATCACAAGGTGCAATCAGACTTCCAACTTCCAGGGGGAATGTGGAGAGTTCTGGGAGTTAAAATTCCTAAGTCTTGAAGTGGCCAAGCAGCTGCCCATGCTGCCATCGCTTTGCAGGGCTCTTCGCCCTCCTGGCAGCGCTGCTTTCAGCTGCCCTGCTGAGCTATTCCTGCCTGGCGTGGGATGAGTCATCCCAGATCAAAAATCTTTGGAGCTCCACCAGCCTGCCAGGGCCCACTCACAAGTGGCTGCCAGTAGAGCCATGCCAGCTGTGCCACCTCACTTGCTGCTGCCTTTGAAGAGCCGAGCGCCAGCCTGCACACCAACTTGGTGCTACAGATGTCAGGCTACAGCTACGCTGAGTCTGGCACTCTTTGGACCCTGGCAGGCATTGCATCCCTCTTGACAGCTGTGCATGGGGTATGTCGAGCAGGAGCTATATAGGCTGCTGGGTAGCAGCTGGGATTTGGTGATAGGCTGGGCCAGCAGAAGGTGAGATGGCTGCAGAGCCGCCACAGGTGAGGCAGATGCCGCAGGTGACCAAAGGCAGACCCACGCCTACGTTGCACTGTTGCCATGAGAACTGCAGCCCTCGCCAGGGCCCGATGAGTGCCAGAGTCAGCATAGCTGTAAGCCCGGAGCCTGCAGCAGTGAATAGGCATGCAGACTGGCTCTCAGCAGCCCAAAGATGGTGGAGGGTGAGGCAGCACAGGCAGCATGGCTCCACCGAAGAATACTTGCAAAGGGCCCCTGGCAGGCCAGGGGCACTTTGGAGGTTTTTGATAAAGGACGACTAATCCTGCGAAAGCCAGATAAGCCCAGCAGGGTGTCCAAGAACAGCACTGCCAGAAGGGCAAAAAGCCCCACGAGGCCATAGCAGCATGGGCAGTATTGGCCAGCACAGCACTTGCCACTCCTGAGAAGTGTTCCAGCAGCAGATGGGCCAGCAGGCAGTACAGCCGGGGCAGGCTGAGAGCTTTGCCTATTGCAACTGCGGTAAGCAGACAATGAGACAGAGAGGATGCAGCCAGCAGTCACTGTGCTCCTGCTTCCATTGGCCCCAGCGCTCATGGCCTCCTGCATGTCAAAAAAATAAGACCTCCCTGAAAATAAGCCTGAGTGCTTATTTTCAAGCCCCAAAGAAAATAACGCTGGATCTTCTTTTCAGGGAAACACGGTATTATTGTTATCTATAATGAATAATACATTGACCAGTCAGGATAATACCATTCAACAGTGACTCAAAATATAAATATAAAAGTTTCTCCCCTAGACATCATTCCTGGACATGTTTAGACATGGTCTGGATGTCTCCAGAACTGAGGGGAATGGTATCCAGAATAGAAATTGGTATCAATGAATGGGTGGATCATAGTCCTATAAGGTTGACATGGAGGATCCCTGGATACAGGCAAACTAGATGGAGAATGTGGGTGGGCGCTCTGCAAGATGAGGACTTTATGGGGTCATTTAAAAAAGAGATGAGTTTCTTTATCCAAAAGAATAAAACCAAAGATACATCAATTTATAATACTTGGGACACTGCTAAGGCAGTTATAAGGGGTTTATTGATTAAATACGGGGCTAATTGTCGTAAAATTAAAAGAATACAACGGAAAGAACTTCTGAATAATCTGAGTAGAGTTGAGCAGAGAATGCAGGAAGGGAATGAGCAGGAACACCTGGTCAAGGAAAGGACATTCTGGCAACACCAGATTATCTTGCTAGATAAAGAAGAGTTAGCCTCTAAAATTAAATGGTCTAAACAATATTATTTTGAGAATGCCAATAATCTAGGTAGATGCCTAAGAAAGGAAGGTGAACAACGTAGAATAGAGGAGTTGAAGGATTTGGGTGGAAACTTCCATACTACTAAGGAAGGGAAAAGAAAATGGCACAACACTTTTTTACCAAATTGTATGAGAAAGGGGGAGAAGAGACACAAGGAATTAGACAGTTTTTGATGAAATCTGACCTACCACAAGTCCCCGAGTCTATGAAGCAGCTTCTTAATGCTGATATAACAGAAGGGGAAGTAGAAGCAGCCATGACGAAACAAGCCAATGGGAAGACCCCGGGTACGGATGGGCTACCGGTTGAACTACATAAGGCGATGTTTGGGGTACTGGGTAAATATATGACAGAGTTGTATAATAGAGTGATGAGGGATACCCAGATTCCAGCATCGTGGTCTGAAGTGTTTATTTCCATTATTCCTAAGGAAGGGGCTGATTTGTCACTTATTAGAAATTATAGGCCAATTTCGCTGCTAAACTCTGATTGTAAAATTTTTGCGGCAGTGTTAGCAGCAAGACTTACTTGCTTTCTTAATACCTTTATACACTCAGATCAGAATGGCTTCCTCCCCAACCGACAACTACGGGATAATTTGAGGATGATTATGAATACCCTGGAATATTTTGTATTATGCCCGGATAAACAGATGGCCGTAGTTTTTGTTGACGCCCGAAAGGCATTTGATCGGGTTTCCTGGGACTTTATGATATCTCAGATGTATTATATGATTTTGGCACAAAATTCATAGGTGCAATTCAGGCCATATATCAGAAGTAAACAGCAAGGGTATTGATTGAAGGAGACCAAACAGAGAAGATTGAGATACATAGAGGTACAAGACAGGGTTGCCCCTTATCCCCGCTCTTATTTGTCTTGACTTTGGAACCTCTACTGAGAGAAGTAAGATGGAAAAACGAGATAAAGGGACTGAAGATTAGACGGGAGGAGGTTAAGGTGCAAGCCTATGCTGATGATTTGGCCTTCATTCTAGAGGAACCAAGGGAATCAGGACCGCATTTGTTAGAATTAATTAGGGAATTTGGGAGCATTGCAGGTCTACTTCTTAACGAAGATAAGACCAAAATGCTTGTCAAAAATATGACCCTAAGACAGAAACACCAACTTGAAGAACTAGTGGGTCTGAAGATCGTAAATAAAATCAAATATTTGGGAATATGGCTGACAGGGAGATGTAGCTCCATAAAGGAAGATAACTATGTTCATCTTTACAAACAGATGGTCCAAGATTTCGGCAGATGGAAGAACCTGCAACTTTCCCTCATGGGGAGAATAGCAGTTATTAAAATGTGTATCCTCCCCAAATGGCTATTTCTATTTCAATCGGCCCCTGTAAGATTGGAAAAAATTTTTTTAATGAAATGAATAGAGCCGTCTCAAAATTCATCTGGCAAGGTAAAAAGCCCAGAATTAAACTGAAAATGATGCAGGAACCTAGAATCAGAGGAGGATTTGGCCTCCCCAATTGGCAGCTTTATTATCAGGCGGCTTTATTAATTTGGATTAAAGAATGGATGACCCTGAGAAGAACACGCTTCCTGACTATTGAAGCTGGGGCCTACAGTATGGTTGGCACTATTATATTTGGCCTGGTTCTGAGCGACCCAAACATTTCTATGACCATCTTTTTCGTAAGACCTTGAGTTATACTGGGGAGAAGTTGAGGAGGAAAATATATTTGAAGGTGCTGTGTTGGATTTCTACTCAGGAAGCTGTTATCTATCCAACACGATATAGAGGGGAGGAGATCTTGACATATGAGGAGGTCTTAGATGCACAGGGGAATTTAAAGTCCAGGGAAATATTAGCCTCACAAGGATACCATATCGACTGTTGGTCATACTCCCAGATATTCTCAAGATAAGTTTCGTTCTTTATATGTTGTCACTTTCTCGCGCTGTGACGGCAATGTGTTTAAAATTATGTTTATGCTTTTTTAAATATAAATACATAAAATTATAATTAAAAAAAGAAATACAGTAGGTAGGTAGGTAAAGGATAGATAGAGAGGTTGGTAGGTAGGTAGATAGAGTGAAAAAGGAAGAAATACAGTAGGTAGGTAGGTAGGTAGGTAGGTAGGTAGGTAGGTAGAGAGAGAGAGAGGGAGAAATGTCGTTGGTAGCTAAGTAGGTAGGTTGGTAAGTAGAGGGATAGAGAGCAAGGGAGAAATACAGTAGGTAGGTAGTGGGATAGATAGAGAGGGAGAAATACAGTAGGTAGGTAGGTAGAGGAATAGAGAGAGAGGTAGAGAAATACAGTAGGTAGGTAGAAAGGCAGGTAGGAAGGTGTATAGATAGAGAGGGAAATATAGTAAGTAGGTTGGTAGAAAGGTAGGTAGGTAGAGGAATAGAGAGAGGGGGAGAAATACAGTAGGTGGGTAGATAGATACAGGGAGAATGGAAGAAATACCATAGGTACGTAGGGAGATGGATAGATAGAGAGGGAGAAATACAATAAGAAGGTAGGTAGGTAAAGGGAAAGATAGAGAGGGAGAAATACAGTATGTAGGTAGATAGGCAGGAAGGTAGGTAGAGGGATATATAGCGAGGGAGAAATTCAGTAGGTAGGTAGAGAGGGGGATAGATAGAGAGGAAGAAATACAGTAGGTAGGTAGGTAGGTATGTAGGTAGATAAGTAGATAGTGGTAGATGGAGAGGGGGAAATA
>JAPKID020000622.1:0-17252 GCA_026931265.2 Tropidonophis doriae | reverse complement strand
AAAAAGGTTACAATATTTTTTTTTTAAAAAGGAAAATAAATCATCCAAACAGCCTGAGCTTTAATTGCTATCTTCTCTTCCTGTTTTGAATTCTGACTCATTTCATGTGTAGCCGGTTCTAAGATTACACTACTTTCATTTCTAAAATGTAGTTTTAGAACCCATATTTTTTCAATAGCCATATCCACCAGGAACCATAAGTCATTTCAGTTCTGTCTTTCTGACGTGAAAACAAATGCTTTGTTTAATTCTCTGCATGGTATCAAAACGTTCTTAACATTTGGGGCTGTTCTCCAATGTTTCTTCCCCATTAACAATACAAAATGAATTCTATAGTTCCAGTTTATCTTAATTTCGGTAGCTTCTAAACCAGAATGATCAAGTGGTTTTGGTCTGATTCTAAAAAGGAATTAGAATCATCAGGAACTCTATAGTTAAATAAATTTAGATGTAACCGTAAATCACAACTAGCTTTATCAGAGAAAGAGGCAGAGAAACAGAGAGGGGCGAGACCACAAATTGTAATTTGGCTGTTGTGACAATTGGACCATGCTTTTTAAGGTAAAAAAGTGGTATGTTAAGGCATTGTGAGCCATAGAAATTAAGCCATTTTTTAAAAAGTAGTGCATAGCAATTTTAGTGTACTTGAAAAAGGTAAACATAAATGTAAAGCTTCCGTACATAAATGTTTAATACGTGTATAGACCATATAATATCTGTTAATCTTGAAGCTGTTGCCTCATTTTTCCATACTTTCCTTCTCCTTCCTGCTCCCCCAAAGAAGAAGAAGAGGAAGAAGAAACAGTCAAAGGTCCCATGGCTGATGACCCCAAACCTGAGGCTTCCCTTGATGAGAAGTATGAGAGAAGGAGTGAGCCTGCTGAGCCTTTGGAACAAATAGAGGGTTTCTCAGAGGCCCAGCAGGATTCCCTTCCTGAAGATCAAGTGGATCACAATGAGGAAAATATAATCCTCATTGGAAAGGAAACCTCAAAAGCAAAACTGCCTTCCTCCGGTGAGGAAGGTATGCCTGCATTAGGGACCTGCATGTCTTGGCTGCATAGGAGCTGCTCTTCAGTTTTCTCCCCATTCTCTCATTGGCTTTTCTTCCCATTGATTTGTCCTCATGGTTAATGCTCTTGTTATTATGCTTGAAGAGTGTGCACATGGCAAGCCAAAGGCTGTGTGATGACATGGTTCCCCACCACTGCAGTAGATTCCTGACTTTTTAAGGGAGCGTTTTCTACTCATGATACCATTTGCAGTGCAGCCAACCTGATATGCCATCCCTTGTCCCTCCTCGTTGCAGATGTGTTTGCCAGTCACATTGCTGATATTTGTGTCTTTATATATATTTCATTTCATTTTGGTACGGAGGTTCATCTGTTTTTCATTTCAAGAAGCAAACTGATTAACCCTGACTATGGCGTAAAATGCTTACTTTGTAAAGTTTGTTTGTGCTGTGCAATCTACTTTTGCTTATGCTTCAATACATGCTGCCTCAATTTCCCTAAGGCTATTGCTGCTTATGTCATATCTTTACCATTCATTGCAGCCCACCATAACACTTGTTTGCCATTGCCAGGATTTTGAGTTTGCATCTGTTCTATCCTTCTTTCCAGCTGTTTATCTGAGTGGAAGTCCCAGTGTGAGAAGAAAATCCACATGAATCACATTGGATATTATAGTGAAGGACTAAATATAAAGCTCATATGTTTTCATTGACTTATATTGCTTATTCTTAATAAACCATATGAAATGTGGTCTAGATATATACTCACATTTCTCTGCACATAACAATACAAGCCCTTGAACAAATAATTGTGCACTGGTTAAACCTAATTTTCATTCAAGGAATATTTGTGGGAAGTCTAGTTAAGGCTCTCGTCGCTGAACATATATCACAACAGCTGCAACTGTTACAGAATTAACTTTGCTTGTTCCTACTTAACTAAGGATTCATCATCCCTTCACTATATTAACAAATGGGTAAACCAAGCTAGTTGTGATAGGGAACATACTTGAACATAATCACAAGTAATGAGAATTTTCTGATCAGAATAGTTTAGATTGAGATTCCAGCACTGGAAAGGATTAATGTTCTTCCACATGACTTTTCATTATTTACATTTCCTCCCCATATGTATTTGACCCATTAGTTTACTGTTAATATTTTTTTAAATGAAAGATTCTAGTAATTGATGAATCTTCACATCATTTGTGTCAAAAGTGACTTATCTAATGAAACATACGATAACATAATTGAAAATAAGTCATTTTACTGAGTCACTAGATAAGACTGAGCGAAAAAGTAGGAATGACATTCATTTTTATGTACACTAAATGAATTTAGTTAATTCATTTATTCCATTAAATCAAGGAATAATTTGAAATTAATTGTCAAAGATGATAGATTCCCATGCAGACTTGATAAACTTATCTTTGTGAGTCCATTCAATAGAATGTTTCAAAACTAATTTGCCACATTCACTTATGTGATCTGAATTGTTTGTAATTTTCCTAGGAAATAATTAATGTTGGAACGAGGTATAGTAGAATGTTTATTGAAAAGGCAACCTTTAATGAAGGGTATAATAATAAAAAATAGGAAATAGGATAACAAAAAAATGGACTATCCAGTGACTATCATATGTTTACAACATTGTGTAAGACTATAGTAGGTATTTAGACAATGAGAAAGAGAGAGGGGAAAGGGGGAGAGAGATGAACTTAACAAATACTTGAAGTAATTCAAATATAGACCTAGCTTTTGGGATCATTAGAAACCAAGCAGAACTTTGAAAATTAAGATAGGAGGCTGACACTTTGCTATAAGTCATCCTGTCTCTCAGTTTAATGTGTGTATTTTAATTTGGAAAAAGGAATTGGCAAACATCAGGAATGGCCAATTGGCACAAGTTCTCTTGGTTTTTAGTTATGAATCTTTCCCAGCTCTAATCTGCAGGAGACAGGGATTCATCCTAGGATATTTTGGATGCCTTTTTTTCTTACCATGTGTTTTGGGGTCACAAAATGCCCTGTGCAGAGCATTTGAAAGAGCGTATTTGAAAAGACATTAGTGCATGCAGAGAACTAGAGGCTCCTGTTGAAGCAATCATGACAGCTTTCCCACATGATGCAACTACTATACTTGAATGTTTTGCTTCAAGAAAGGGTACTTTATTTGTACCAGCATACTTTATGAATTAGTTCTTTATGAATGCTTTGCTCAGGCATTCAATTTAATATTATTTAATCATATATTTCTAAATTGTTTTTTCTAAGGCAGAAATTGTTTCCCATTATGGAAGATTCAAAACAAAGCGATAAAAATGTATTTTGTGTTTCCAGATATGTATGCCTTTTCTTAGGGGTTTTTTTTTGTAGAACTGTCCATCCACTGGCTAAAAAGTAGACACAAGCTTCCTTTCCAACCAGAAGCAATATATTTTTGTTTTGAAGCTCAGCTTCCAGAGGGATAAGAAGCTGTGTATCTTTTTTTTTTAATAACTGTTGGAAATCTTGGCATTATGATTCATAAGGGAGCTGATCTTTCCTCCACCACTTTATAAAATCCACATAAATTAATGGGTTTTTTATACAAATGAAGCAAATATAATTATTCACACAGCACACCATTTTCATTTTCACAGTTATTGTTTCTAACTGCATTTTAAAAAATTAAATATCTTCATTGAGGATAGATTGTTCAAGGACTATTACAATGTAGTAGTCAAAACTGCCAGACTTAAAGATGACTCATGGTTCATCATCACACTTCCAGAGGTATCTAGTCGATCATTATTGGAGGCAGAATTCTGGACTAGACGTTGCTTTCCAGCAAGCCATTTATCTCAGATGTTCATCAGCTAAAAGAAGAATTTTTTTCAGTTCTGACCCAGGAGGCTACTCTGCATATGGAAGCCAATTTCCCAGTGTGAAACTGATTCTAAGAATTACATTGTTTGGCTTTAAACTGCTTTATTTCAATGCTTTCAGAATGCTGTTCATTATTTGAGTTCTTTATCCTGAGTCTGAGGAGGTTACAAAATCATTAAAGAATTTCAGTATTGCAAAATGCAATTTCTCTGGGAAATAAATCAAGGGCAGAATATTACATTAGAAACACAACAAATTCTTCCAATTGTGGTTGTGTTTTTCCTCCAGTTTTCTCTTTTGAAAGGTCATTTCCAATATCTTGCTGCTCGGATATATTGGACAATAACTCCTATATATTTCACAAGCCATATTTCCTAACCAGCTTTGCAAATGGAGAAGTTCATTGAAAAGGATGCTACTAAGATTTGTATGTTTTGCAGCCCAATTCAGATGCCTCACTGGTCCCTGGGCTTGCCAGTAATTCTGGAGAAATGTGCACATTTTTAATTAATTCAAAATAAACATGCCTTTTGCTGCATACTGAGCTGAAATGGTTCCTACTAAATAATTAGGAATTCAATGCCAAGGTCAGATTTGGTCAGTATGTATAAATGAGTAATGAGTAATGAGTAATCATTATTACACCCTGATGTGTGTGTCTGTGTGTATTGTACACACACACACACCGAGCCCCAATAATTGATTTGGGAGAACTTCATAAAATACTTTGAAAAAATGCTATTATATAAATTAGGGTTACATTTGCTTCAAAAATCATTTGGAATTACTGTTTTATACCTCACTCAAGTGCAAATACAATGCTTATTCATTAAAACACCCTTGCCTTTTTTCAGTATACCATTTGAGCCCCCAAAAGATATGGTTGCTACTATAAATACTTTTAAAGACGCACTTCTTTAAGAACTTGATTTATTAAAATTAATTTATATTTTCTTCAGGTGTCATGAAAGTCAAGAAAAGATATGCATGCTTGAATGAATAGCAGTGAGGTATTGTCCTTGGGGTTGAGAAGTATGGAACCCTTCTTCTGAGTCACTGTCAAAGCCTGCAACAGTCATTCAATATATGTTAATCTGTAATATACACAAAGATTAATAATTGAATTCCATTATTTTTGAATGTTAAATATTCAGTCTTGGTTTTTCAGCAATGTTTCAAAGTTGCAGTACTTGATTTTGTATGAAACAGTTGTAGGTATAAACATTCTATCATAATCCTGTGTTTCTAAGGAATAGTTTTATGATACTAGAATTTTTTTAAAATGTATTTAAAAAGCAGTCCCCTCATTCCCCAATTTGTGCAAAAAGTTGATTGGTATATCCATTTCAGTTTTACTATGATTTGGCCAGAGTCAGACAAAAGGAATAATGTCATTAAATGGATATAGGTCTTTGAAATTTAAATATAGCACATAAATGCATTTACACATACACACATAATTCTATTCATATTTTGTTATATTCTAGAATCTTGTCCCAACTTCATTGCATGGTAAAGTTTTCTACAGTGAAGTTGTATTTATTTTTAATCTAATAATTGTTACAAATGTAACAAAATACAGCTAGGTTTATCAATATAAGATGATTAATAGTGCACTGAGAGAGCAAACAATCATAAAGTAAACAGATCTCTAATAAGTTTTTCTAGTTGCATGTAGCCATATTTTTATGACTTTGCCATGCTACATTATGCTATAAACTACTTTTATAAATGCTTTCTGTAAACTGTTCTAAAACCCAATGCAACAACTACAGATTTACTTTCAGCCTCGAAGATGGAAATCCATGGACAGGAAGGTACGAGCCTTTTCGCAGCTACACCCTTGAGCACCAAGGAAGAAGAGAAAGGAAGGAAACCCAGTGAGCACCCCGTCCAAGATGCCTTAGTTCCACAGCCAGCAAAAACAGAGACTATAGAAATGAGAGAACCACAGCTCACAGGAGAAGAGATGACATTCCCATCTCAGTTGGGAGAAACCTTGGATGCCACTCTGCAAGACAAAGAAGAGAAGGCTTCCACACCTCAAGAGCAAAGAGATTTGTTAACAGAGTTGCATAAGAAAAGTACACTAGATGAAAAGACCACAGAGACCCAGAAACCTGCAACAGAAGCATCTCCCTTGGAATCTAAAGATAATGAGATTACTATTACAAAAAATGACTTTACCTCTCCTGCAAGCATTGGTGGTTCTTTGCCCTCAGAATCTATAGCAGACATAGGCACAGTAACAAGTGCCTTTTTTCCTGAAACCTTACCAGGTGTTCGACATACATCTCAACCAGAAGAGAGTAGCAAAACAACACAAAAATCTGCTATTACAGAGATTACCAAAGACCTTTCAAAAGATCAAACAATGAACAAAGGGCACATAAAAGTACAGGAAGAAGATTTTGCAGTGGTGGCTACCAGTGCCTCACAAGCCATTGTAGAACAACCTCCAAGTCAGGCTCCCCTTTGGGAAGAAGAAAAAGATATGACTGAGGATGAAAGTGATGAAGAGAAGTACTCCACTTCCAGTAGAGAGAGGCTCAGAGAATTGGATGATCAGCCTTTTGCTGTGTGTGACCAAAAACCAACCGTTCTGGGTAAAGAAGTTATGGGAAAAGACATTGATCCTAAAGAAGCATATGATGCACAAAAAGCAGATGATTTGGGGATAACTGGGGAATCAACGGCATGGAATATTAAAAAGGATGAGAAAACACATGGTCCTGAGGTCATGGCAGATCAATTCAGTAAAGATTTTTTTCCTGAAAAATATGAAGAGCACTTGGATACTGCTGCATTACATGAAACCCTAGAGAAAGCCCCATCTGAAGCACATGAAGAGCCTCACAAAGACGAATGTTCTGAAAAAGAAGGTAAAGGTGAAGTGTTTCCTGTTACAGATTCAGATTCCCACCAAATGAGGATAGAAGAAGATAAATCAGGTATGTCTACATATTTTGAAACTTCCACTCTTAAAGATGAAGTTATCAAGAGTGATAAAGTACAGCAAGGCAATGATTACTATGAACTGAGTGATTCAAAAGACCAGATTTATGATATTTACCATAAAAATTCTCTTGCATCTGAAAAGGAGACTGATGACTATCAGCCAGAAGTACACCAACAACCCAGTCCACCTGCTCATCAAATTGGATACAGTACCCTTGCCCAGAGCTTCCCAGAAGATGATGCTACAGAACCCAGTTCTCCTCCAGAAAGAATGTATACTATTGACCCAAATGTGTACGGAGATAAAAGAGAACTCCACAGTAAAAATAAAGATGACTTAACTCTCAGCAGGAGCTTAGGGCTTGGTGGAAGATCTGCTATAGAACAGAGGAGTATGTCAATTAATCTCCCAATGTCCTGCTTAGATTCTATAGCACTGGGATTTAACTTTGGACGTGCTCATGATCTTTCACCTTTAGGTTCAGATATTTTAGATACGGCTAGTGGAGATGAAGGTGATGATTACTTGCCTGTCACCACCCCACTAATAGAAAAAGCTCCCCCCTTCCCGACAGAAAGTAGGGAAGATGATGATGAAGAAGGAGCAGAAGAAGAAGCAGAAGAGGAAGAGAGGATAGAAGAGTCCAAATTTAAAGAATCAGGAGAGATTCAGGTGGAGCCTTTATATGAATCGCCTTTGCTAGCTAAAGATTATTACAAAAACGGAACTGTAATGGCTCCTGACTTACCTGAAATGTTAGATTTAGCTGGCACAAGGTCAAGAGTAGCATCTGTGAGTGCAGATACAGAGGTAGCACAACAGAAATCTGTTCCTTCAGAGGTGGTTGTTGAGGACAGCTCTGTAGTTCAGCAGCTTATGACTGATGAAGATCACATGACTCTAAAAGCTGACAGTCAAATAGAAGATTTAGGCTACTGTGTTTTCAACAAATACACAGTACCATTACCATCTCCAGTTCAGGACAGTGAGAATTTGGCAGGAGAAAGCTGCTTTTATGAGGAGAAAATGAGGAGAGGTGTAGTTACAGATCTCTCATTGATAGAAGTGAAGTTGGCAGCAGCTGAGAGATCATGTGAAGAAAAAGAGGTCTCTGAGGACTCCACAGTTTGGGGCCAGGACTTTGAACAAGAGAGAAAAGCTATTGATAAATTAGATACTGTGTTAGAAAAAAGTGAGGAACAAGCTGATGCTAAAGAAGTATCTTTTCCTGAAGATACTGAACATGAAATAAAGCTTGGTTCGGAGCTAGTAGATGTTAATGATAAAACTCTAGTTGAGCCAGAAAAGAAATCTTCATTAATTAAGAAAGAGGAAAATGCTATTCATGTTGCTGCAAATATAGATAAGGCAGAATTGTCCTGCAAACCAGACTATGATGCTATAAAACATGATATGGATTCTGCTGCTCGGCAAGTGGAACAGGAGTATCAGAGTAAACTAGGAGGTCATATCACTGAATTAGTTTCAGAGCAGAACAAAGAAGATCCAGAGAAGATCCTCTTTACGTTACATCAAGAACCTGATCTATGTGCAACATTGGAATCTAATAATATGAAAGATGCAACTAAACTGTCTGAAATTGAAATTAAGGAAAAAGGCCCTAAGCCTGATCTGGTGCACCAAGAAGCAGTAGATAAAGAAGAATCATATGAATCAAGTGGTGATAATGGTCAAGTGCAAGAGGGATTGTCTGGAGAAATTTCAAAACCACATGAACGCAAAATACAACAAGAAACCCCATCTTTCCCAGAGGAAGAACATGCAGAAAAAAGTATATCGAATGTTATTCAAGAAGAAACAACAGAAACTCAAATGGAGAGCATAATAGAACATAAAGTAGATCAGGCAGATAATGTGGAGATAACTGACACTGAGAATGTTAAGAAGTTACCCCATGATTTAAAATATGAGAAAGAAAAAGAAAAAGTGGAAGAAGAGCAAAAGGAAGAGATTAAGCAAAAGGAAGAACAGGAGGAAAAAGTAGAACAAACGAAAGAGGAAATCAAGTACAGGGTAGAACATGAAAAAGAGATTAAAAATGTAGAACAGCAAGAAGACATTAAGCATGTGAAACAACCTGAAGTAGAGATTGAGAAAGATGAATATGAAGAAAAGACTAAAGAAAAAGAAGAGGAAGAGATCAAGCAAGCAGAAGGACAAGAAGAGGAAAAAGATCAAGAAGAAGAAACCAGTGAGCAAATGAGTAAAGAAGGGGACTTGGAGAGACCCAGTGAAGAAGTATGTAAAACTATCCCTGTGGAGATACCTGAGCTCAAAGGAGTAATAGAATCTGTTGTTACAGTTGAGGATGATTTCATTACAATTGTGCAGACAACCATTGATGAAGGAGAAGCCAATTCCCACAGTGTTCGCTTTGCTGAAACTGCACAGGCTGAAACAAGCGGAGAAGGTTTCTGTACTGAAGAGCCGGATATGGAGGTAGAGGTTATTGCTCATGTTGAAGCAGACTCAAAAGGAAAGTCTTTGGAACCTCCTGGCTCAGCTGAACAGGAAGAAATCCCAGTAACTGATTACAAGACAGAAATATATGACGATTATAAAGATGAAACAACAATTGATGACTCCGTCCTGGATACTGACAGCATATGGGTGGATACACAAGGTGTGCCTTATGCTTTTTCATTCATTCATTTTGCTTTCAATATACTATATTAATAATTAAAAATAATTAATGACAGTGCAGTCATGAATGTTATACAAATAATACTAGCATGAATCAGCCAAATTGTTTAAAAGATTATATCCCAGCAAAGTACAAATAACTAATCCTGTTTTTATTATAATTTACTCTGATTCTGCAGATGATGATAGGAGCATCATGACAGAACAGTTAGAGACTGTTCCTAAAGAGGAGAAATCAGAGAGAGAATTGCGGAGACCATCTCTTGATAAACATAAAAAAGAAAAACCTTTAAAAACTGGGAGAGGCAGGATTTCTACTCCTGAAAGAAAAATAGCTAAAAAGGAACCTAGCACAGTCTCCAGAGATGAAGTGAGAAGGAAAAAAGGTTTATATAATACTTGCTCTTTTTCCTTTTATGCTGTACTGTGGGTTGCTCATCTGTATACTTTTTCATTAAGGACATACATTTGTGCTAACAGTATGACATATGACCCATACTACTTCCATTGCTTCACTTTTATGCTGGTGGTAACAGCGAATAAACATACAAATAGAAATTCATCTTCTAAGATTCATTAATATTGTCAGCATCCTATTGTCCACCCTAATAATATCGGTACTGAGTATCCACATAGCAGTATTTCTACCTCATTACTTATCACAGCTTCCACGTGAGTACTCTCAATTCTAATCTTTACTAAAAAAAAAAAAGAGTTGTCAGTAGATAGAAGATTTCATTTAATTTGAATCAAGGTAAATGTCCAACTCTCTGAATCAAACTGTATCAGTCAGACCACAGCTAGGTTGGGAGCCTTCAAAACTGAATGTCTCACAAGGATCTCCTTGTATTTAATGTACATCAGTGCTCCTTTCTTTCCATAGCTTCATACGTTGCCCAGCATTGAGGCTCTCTGGGAATGGACAGAATTTCACAGGGGTACAGATTGGAATAGAAAGAGTTTGCTTTCCTACCCTATTAAAGTAATATATATATATTTTCAGTAAGGTTGCATAATTTTGGAAGGGATGTGTATTGATAGAATGACAGAATTGGTGAAGCCGTAATATCTTCAATATAGATCATGTGGGCATTGGTACACTCAAGTCAGAGTTAAATGGCTAAGTTGGCACCAGCAGCCAATATGTTGATTTGTTGAAATATATTTCTACTTACAATTTTTTTATTTCTGATTGTATGCTCTTGTTTTCTTGTCTATAGCTGTGTATAAGAAAGCTGAACTTTCTAAAAAAGCTGAAGTTCAGGCTCACTCTCCCTCCAGGAAAATCATTTTAAAACCTGCTATCAAACATACTAGACCAACTCATCACTCCTGTGTTAAGCGGAAGCAGACAGGTGACTGTGCTGTCTTGAATTTATGCAATGTGGCTGGCAAACATAGACATTACTATTCTCATTATTATTATTTGTAGTCTCATTGCTCTATTGGCTGCTCTAATTTTGATTTCAATTTTTTTCCTCTCTAAGAGTTTTTCAGCTCTCATGAATGATACTGCTTTTTTTTGTATCATACTTTTTTCATGTATTATTATTATTCGGAGGCCATGATCATGAATGCTTACCATGCTTGGACTTCCCAAATTCTGTAGCTGTTTATTGTTGATAATAGTGTTGTATAAATCTCTCTATTTTGCTTTGTTCTGTTTTTCATTTTTGCTCTGTTCTGGTGGGAAAGTGCAAATGGCTTTGAACCATGTTTTACATTTTTCTTTTATTCTTTTACTGTTTTTCTTCTCATGCATAATAATAATTGCAACATTATTCCACTTTGTATTTATATTGTGTACCATAACTCTTTTAAATTGACGGCTGATTTGTTTGCTAAAATTGTTATGTATTAAAGAATGGAATCTGAAGCAAATAGCTATTTCTGAACAGAAAATTTTCCTGAATATGAATATTTGCTTACAGTGAAAAACGTAGAAAATACAGGAAAAGAAAATGAGGCACTATTTGCAACTGATTATACATCTGTAGTTATTTAGGAGATAGGAACTTTTGGAGTTGAAGAGATTAATATAAATAATTCACAAGGAGCAACATTTGTGCAAATCCTTTTCAAGGCAGATTTGCACATTTGTCAATAATTGTACTTGGGTTACCATGCAAAAATTGTTTGAAATATGCATCTTAGAATTACATATTTGGTCATGTATGCTTTTTATTGCAATCAAAGGAGAAATAACTAAATACTATCCTTGTTATCTTTATTTACTTTATTTACATACAGAATTACAGTGCACACGAGATAATGTTACTAATTCCAGAAAAATATTTTTCCTGACAATTCCAAAATATTTCTTCTCTAGTCTTTCTGTAGATATAAGGTTATAAAACTGAAGTGCCAATCCATAATTTATAGATGAAAAGAATCTTGTTAACAGATTATATTCATGCATCTCCAATCTAATGCTAAGTAATAATTTAAAGCCAGAGAGGTTCTGGTAAATTCATTCCTCGTTACCTTTATTGACACAAAGCTATATTTTATGAAATTACAGTACAAATTTGTCCTTACTGGACCTTCTGTACAACTCAACCATATATTATCATCTATTGCATTGCAGAACTTTTTGTAACTAATTCATATTTCTCTTGATTGAAGAGGTTGATAGTACATTATATATAATTCGGATATCTAAATGACAATGTCTAGATTCAAAAAACTGTAGGTCTTGACTCTTGGGGTTTTATTGGGTTGTAAATTTTCTTAACACTATTGATAAAATAAACCTGAAATCATGATAAACAGGCAAACCAACCTTAATTTTTTTAAAAAATTGCATCTGCCTTCTTTCTTCAAATTTCCAAGAAGTTCTCTATGATAGGGGTCCCCATTTGCCTATTTGCAACTGGGCCATGTGAGTGGTAGGCCGGGGCACTCGCAACCCAACTCACAGCTCGTGCTCGCAGCCTATCCCTCACACAAATTAAGCTGTGCATACGCCTGCATGGCCGCCTGCCCCTCGCACAAAACCTTCCCCCATTCCCATGCCAGCCCATCAACCCGGAAAGGTGGGGGAATGCTGCTCTATGAGCAGCATCCTGGCTCCCTATGTAAAAACAAAACAAGACTCCCTTTTTCTTTAATTTTTCTTTAAAAGTCTTTTACATTGTCTTGTTGTTTTTAAAGAAGATGGTAGGGGGGCAATAAATGTGCCTTTTTTTTCTCCTTTGGTGTAAGGCCCATAGGTTTCTATATCTAAAAGTAGGAATAAATGCCAATTAAATTTCCTATAAAGACAGCATTGGGCAAAATGTAGCATAGCAGTGACAACAGAAATGCCTGTTCTTCACACATTTGTGGCAGAAGTAATTCTGCAACAGCACTTCCAATTTCATCCACATTTGGGACTGAAATCTTGATTGTTTTAGCAAAATGGTCGTTAGCTCATGTGACTGCTTTGTTCAAAGACTCCCAGTTGCAGTCATTTAGCAATTTCCCAGGTCAGTGTGAAGTAGAAGTCCTCTTGGCAGGCAACCCTTTTGCTCCCAAAAGTTTCTGCAGCTCACTGAAGCAGCTCACTTTAGCTCCATACTCTATATAGAGAATTCCTTGGAGGGGGGGTGGCGGGGGGGGGGGGGCCTGCAGGAACAGAGATGAAATCTTCAGGATGTCATGATGTTCAGAATCTCAGCACCATTCCTGCAGCCCAGATGAGAGTTTCAGCTTTTCTCTGTCCCCTCTGCTTGCAACCTTCCCTGCCTGCTTCCCAAATTCATTTTCAGGGGAAACTGGCATGGAATTTTGCAAATACTAAAGACATGATTGTGGTGAACTTTTATTTCATTTGGTTTTACAGACTATAAGCACCCCTTTCCCAGCTGTTGTAACATTGAATGGTCATTAAACAACTGTAAATCCTTATTAGTCAAGGATTAGTTATATATTATATAAAGATCAGATAATAGTTTTTGAATTACAATGTTTTAGTATAACTAGAGATTGACTTTTGCCTACTCACTAAAGTGAAAAGCTCCCGAGAGTATACCAATGTTGAATGACCACTCTTGTTTCTTTGTGACTCAAGACGATCTTGTTTTTTGCTTTAGGAAAGCCTCAGTTCCCCCAAAATTGCGAGAGACTAATAGAAGACTTAGTTCTAAAATTCCTTCTGTTGTGTCATTTATTGATCAGAATAGAGAATTAAAATCTCAGAATGAAAAATCCTGAATAAAGTAATTAATTGCTTAATTTCAATTAAATGATATTTTTTATTCCAAGCAAAACTCAATAAATAAGGATGATGATAAGCAAATGATGGATATGGGTGAATATGACACAAACCCATTCTCTATAATTTTCATGACACTAATTGTCTACTGAGCAGCACTATCAGCTGCAGAAGAACATTTCTTTTTTTATTGTTTCTGCCTCATAGAGAATTGTTTGTGGTTCTCTTACGGTACTTACGGTATCTTTGAGGCAGTTTTTGACAAAAGCTAAACAATACCCTCTACACTAATATTCTAAATTAAACTCAGAATTTACATTGAAACAAAACTGAGGCATCTAATTATCTTTCTACATACATTTGTCCTCAGTGTAAAGGTTGCCAAAAACTAAGGGCTGTTTGTTTGTTTGTTTGTTTGTTTGTTTGTTTTATTTCCTGGGAGAAGCAGCCATATTTTTTTTTGAATTACAGTTTCAAGAATATTGGCCAGGTAGCAAATCTATTTAAAGTTACCACAGTGTTGATCATCTCAATGTCTGTGCACTTTTTCAAAAAGCTAGAAGGATAGAACAAATTTACTTTTAAATAAGCAAGTAGGAGAAAATGATAACATTATTTTCTTGAATATCTTTTATATCTTTCTTTAAAATTTCTTGCTTCTTATAATACTGTAACTGAACTCAGGAAAATGGTTCAGATCCTGGCATGTTCCGACGAAAGCTGAGTTAGCCATAGTTCCAACACAATAGATCTCTAGCTTATGCTCACAAAGGTGGGAAAACTGTAAGGAGACCAGGGGTGAGAAGAAGGGAAATTAGAAGAATCTGCTTCTAATCAATAGCTTTTTTTTCTTTCATGGAAGATTGTCATTTGTGAATTAGGTCAAACTTGAGTGTACTATTAAAGCAAGGCTTGATGCGATATTTATTTTCCAATAGCCAAGTTTCAAATTGTGTATCTTCAAATTTACTTTGAAGAATGAACTGATTTGCAAATCCAAAACCCTTCAAAATATTTTCAGTTTTATATGAAATGTGTCCCATATTTGCCAGTTCTATTAATTACATATTCAAAAGCTCCCTAAAGAGGTTTTATTTCTGTAGCTGCAATTTCAGGCATTATAAGTTGGAAATCTTTCCCATTGAATCAACGAACCTTCTTTCTAGCAGAGTAAACTAGATATATGAATATACATATATATGAAGTGTAATGGTAAAACTTACATTTTAAATAAGACTACTTCATGCAAATACACATGCAGTACTTCCTTCTTTTTATTTTTATTTTATATGCACACAAAAGGGCATACTTTGTAGAAACCACATTGACTTTAATAAACCATTGTAAAATAGTAATATAAATGCTATCATCTGCACCTTATCTAAATTTGTACTGCAGCTTTTGGTTGGTTGAAAAAGTAAGGCTGTGTTTCCTTTGTGACATCACAACATCCATATCATAGGACAACCAGAAGTAGCAGCTTAGGCTTTGAACTGGGACAAACATGTATTAGGTTTGTCTTCCTCATCTTAAATTTCATGGTGTGTGTCCCAGAATTAAACATGTTTCTTGCATGATTAAACTGTTAATCGAACTCCAAGGGACAGGGTGAAGTCATGATCCAGGTTTATTGTTCAGATGGAAGAATTATTATGCTTTCAGGTAAGTCATCAGTAAAGGCATTTCCCCATTGTTTAACAGCTTTGGGTCACTAATTTATGATTCAATCAGATGTATCTATTACGGGAAGGGTGCGTAGGTGGATAGATGGGACCAGTAGTAAAACTGAGAAAATATTATGCAAGCAGCTTGTAATGAATATATTTTGCAAATACTGACAACTACACTATTTTATTTTTCTTTTAATATATTTACTAATACTTTTTAAATGTTACTTAAGGGTTTAATTTGATAATGATGTAGCCAAACTGATAATAGATACTTCCTTGCAAACCATGGAATGTTTGGCCATCCTGGACCTTGGAAATAATCATGTGTAAGGAACTCCATCAGATCTCTAAGAAATGTACGTTGCAAACCATGCTATCTGCTGCAGTTATGTTCTTTGAATTTGACTGCAAGCGATGAACTGTTGATGATTACTACAATAGGATATGTTAAGCTAGGCACAGGTATTCAGACTGCACATTAGATGATTAAAGGGGAGAGGAGAGGATGCATGCATGCTGCTCCTCTGTATCTTCTTGAATCTCTTCCCAACCTTCCCTTTGATGATGATGAAGATCTCAGGACTATTACATTTGATTCACCTGGACACCATGGGAAACATACATGGAATCAGAAATTATAGAAGCATTTTCCATTCCCTCTTCCCCAGCTCAGAGTAGGAAGTTTGGAAACTGTTCAGTGAGGGATGTTACACTCACGTCTTGCATGTTGACTCATACCCACATTGTCCTTTTCAACTACAGAGGAGAAGACTGAACATACATACAGGGATTTTCCTATATGTACAAATTCCACATCCTGTGCTACTAACCAAAAGAATGGAATGTAACAGTTGGGCTATGTATTTATTCACTATTTCTTTAGCTACTGTTTTCTTTGTGTTTGTAAATTGGTTTATGTGCAAACCATTTAAATAACAGATAATACAGTGGAAATAAAAAACATCATTTCGTTGTCCTCTTCTTTTATTTTTATATTCAGTCTTGCCCTCCTTTGTAATATTATTCCTACAAGATGCAGTACATGCATATAGGAAGCGGTTTTATGTCATGACCAAATATTACTGGTGCTAATATGTTTTAAAAAATGATGGCCCCATGTTTTCAGATTATTGCTAATTTTTTGAATATAATGCTATTAATGCCACATAATTCAAATCTCGTAATTTTCTTTGCAATATTCCAATGGCAATATTTTTAGAGAACATTGAGAAGTATTATTCTTTAATTTTCCAGTTGCAATTTATTTTTTAATTAGCAAAAGTTGGGCCAGTAATTAGTTCGCTATAATTACTGCATGGCAATTTAAACTGAAAATGTTAAAGGCTAATCTGAAGTTATGATTTTAAAATGTTAACCCTTTCCCCATTATTTTCTAATAGCTGCTGGTGGTGAAATAAACCAGACGCCTGGGGTGTTTAAGCAAGCAAAGGAAAAACTTTCGGTGGGTGAATTCGCCATTATGTCTTTTACATGTCTGCGTATTTTGAATATTTGGTGGTTTTAGTACCATAAATAACTTTAAAAACCATTTGTTTTGCAGTTTTAAACAAATAGTTTCTTTTTTTCTCATTTCACTTTGAAATTCACCATAGGTTCTTAAAATGTTTTAATTGCTGTACTGCTTAAAATTATATACGGATAGTTAGAAAAATATTAAGCTTTCTATTTTATGTTCTAGTCAATCAGATGCAGTTTTGAGAACTTCATGGCACTACTTTCAATCTATCAGTCTGATTCATTCTTGTAAGAGGAAATATTACAATCTATATCTGATCTGCTATCTGTGTGGGAGAGCCTTCTCTGTGATGGGCCCCACCCTTTGGAACGACCTCCCCTCAGATATACGCATTACCACCGACCTCCG
>JAPKID020000621.1:0-17253 GCA_026931265.2 Tropidonophis doriae | reverse complement strand
TTGGGGATATTTTAAGAAATGGGTTTTTAGTACAGGGGTTAGTATTGTTTAATCTAATTTTAGAGAGGGTTTGTTTTATGTATTTGGTGTTTTAAATTTTCCCTGTACGCCGCCCCGAGTCCCTTCGGGGAGATGGGAGCGGGTTATAAATTTAATAAAATAAAAAATAAAATAAAAAATAAAGTAAAATAATAATAGCCATTTCATAAGACTGCTCTAGAAAAGGTGCTTCTTCAAACAGAAACCTATAATGTATATTAATCCCATGGGATTCAAAGTGATAACTTCCTTAAAGAAAGTTATCACTTTGAATTTCCTATATGTAGCTGATTAATAACAAATTTAACAGGCTGTACAAATGTCTGTAGCTCTATTGTCTATCAGTAACTTCCAGGTATAATTCAAGGATCTGTTTTGAAACAAAGAAACTTGAAAGCTTGTCACATTCTCCATCTATCCTTGCTTATACCATGCAGAATGAATGCAGACATCATTTTATATTTCGTTTTTATATTTTTTTCCCCAGATGTCAGTCCTTTAAGATAGGGTAGATGAAGGAACAGATGCAGTTGTTAAGCAAAACATCACATCACAGAGCCATTCAGTGATGGAAATTCTGTTTAGTCATGGTTGCAATTGTTAAGTGAGTATTGCATAGTCATTAGGTCATGCTTCCTCCTGTTCCTACGTCATCTCCCACCCACCCACTTATCTCTCCCATCCCCATGCCTTTTGACTATTCTACACTCTGTTATCCATCCATACCTTTTTTCTCTTGTCATCCTCAAATACTCTTCACCATCTAACCCAGGCTCCAGGCACTGGATGAGCGTGCAACCCTGGAATGTGCACAGAAAGCATAGCAGTGTGGCAGAGCTTCTTTGCAAAAAAGTTATCATTGGCCACGGAGGAAGCAACAGTATGGAGTCAATAAAAGAGGCAGAATGGTGGAATGGTGCAGATGGAGGATCTCATTGTCCACCATTGGTATGAGTAGGAGTAGCTCACATCATTATTTATTTAAAATATGCAATGTTACATTATCCAGGAGACTACAGTACTATTACAAAGTAGTTTGTCTACTTACAATTGCGGGTCTATTCTGTTCACACTCATGAGCTACCCAGAATGTACTACAGGGGGAGGATAGCTCCTTACTCATAAGACCTCATGGCATACTGCAGTGTAATCTTAGCCTTTTTCCACCACCAATGTCCTCTCACATTTTGGCAGGTGTGGCACTGGTTGAATTCATACTGCTGCTTGAAGTCTCATTTTTCCCCACTGAAGTGGCACCTATTTATCTATTTTCATGTAACATGCTTTCAAACTTGTAGGTTGAGAGAAGCTGAAGCAAGTAACACGAGTTCACTCTGCCACATGATGCTAAAACTCAAACTGCCAGGGTACATACCTTCTCCAGAGTCATTAAGCTCCTGAGCCACTGTGCCTCTATTAGTTCACAGATCATGAACAACACAGTGGGAAATGGAGATGGCGGTAACTTCCTGGTCAAAGATGATAGGTGTGTCAGGGAGGGATGTATCTGGAGGAAGAAGAGGGATAAGTGCTTCCCAGAGGCACAACATGTGGTCTGAAAATCCTAGAAAAAATGTTTGGTTCCCTTTCTTTATAGTTTATAGTTTAGGTATTTCTAGGATAACAGGATGGATTGATGGATGCATGGATCGCATGCATGCATGCATGGATAGCATGTCTTATAGGAAATGGATCTTTTTCTGGCATGAAGATTCCTATCTATGTCATAAAATACTCCTAACAAAGTAACTCAGAGAAAACTTTATATCTAGTTTTGAACATGAGAATCAAATATTTATAGACTTTGCTGAGGATGTTTTGTTTGCTTCTATAACTCATTTCCTAATATCAAGAATAGAGATTTATATTTTCTCTATGAACTTTGGATTCACTGTGATGATCAATTTTTTTGTTAATAGATAAGCCCTATACCATTAGCACTATTTATCACCTGACAGCAAATCAATTGCATATCATCCAAGCGAAAGCTTTGCTTTCCCTCAATATGAATATCAAGACAAATTAGATTGTGAGATTATGGCAATAATTTAGTATTGGTGTTCTATATGCCAATATAATAATTTAAACTAGTAAGCTTTGGTTCACTTCTGAATTTTCTTAGTATTTGAAAGTATTTTCAGGTAATTTTAAAACAAAGGTTTATTTATCTTTACCTAAATAAAGATCATCTGTGTTTATAGCTGAAGAGTTCTCATGTTTAGATATAGATAATGATTTATTCTGTAATCTTAACCTTCTGCCAACTGTAGTATTTAATGTACTGTATATATTCAAGGACTATATTTGATCTTGGGCCCTGTACTGAGGACACAATTCAGTCATCAATCACCTTGTAGGGAGTTGGGTGACATTAATTAATTAATTAATTATTGTATATTTTATAGGTTGCACAACAGTGGCATTTGCTTAAATTTTACTCTTGTTTTTAGGGCACATTCTCACAGTAAGTGGGAACTCTATTTAAGATCTACTCCAGGGTTTTTTTCTGTGCATCTTTCTGTGTGAAGTGATTTTATTGTTTAAACCTTGAAATTCTCCCAAGACCAAAGGGAGAAAAAAGCCTGTAATTTCTCAGCCTGCTAATACTGTCTGTTATCATTACTGCTTTCCACTTTTCTACCTCCTTGGGATTTATATTTGTTAATTCCATATCCAGTCTCATAAATATATTGTAAAATGAACTTTCTTTAAAGAAAAAGGCTACTCCATCCTGTTATTTCTAGTGCTGGTACTAATTAAAATCTACATAATAAATGAAAAAAGAAAATGATTAAACATAATAATAGTAACTAATACCATGAATTTATAGTAGCGGTCTCCTTCCTTTCCAGTAAAATTCTTGAAGCCTTCAATCAGTGTACGATACTATTACTTTATAATTTAAATTAAATTAAAAATAAATACATTCAGCAAAGGAAAATATATTTTAACAATAAAACTAAATATTGTGACGTTGCCAGGATGCCTACTTTCATAAAGAGATGCTTAGTCTGTTATGGATGAAATACTTTCCTTCTGTTCCTAAATCTGGGCTCAGTCAAAACAGCATATTAATTTAATGCAGTCTCACTCACATATGCAAAGTATTATTTAAATGAGTTTTTTAGAGCTCAATAAAGTACATTGTTTAGTTGACTGATCACAGAACTACAAACTGCGATACATTTGAATGACTTGAAAATGCACTCATTCTCCATAGGTCTTCTAACTGGAGTTTCTATATTCATGAATTAGAAGTATATTCATCTGCCAGCTTTTCCAATCCAGCAATGTTTTTGTTCTTTCTGGGTAAAAAGTTACAATTGATATGCTCTCTATTTGTGGCTATTGCAAATCTTGGAGTCTTAGTAGACATATTTTCCTACATATGGCTTTTAGGATTCTTCTTCTTCATAAGCTTTTTAATAGCAGTGTACTACTAATTTTCATAATGAAACAGTCCTCTTTAAATACACTTTAGTCACTCCGTTCCATTGCACAATGAAGGCCAATGTGATAAAGCATCTGATGAAATAGTCTGATGAATATATGTCACAAATAAATGTGTTTGCCTTCAGAATACCATGGACCTGTTTATTTGGTTACTTTGCTGTGAAAACTACAATTTCTTTCTGTAAGGATGTATTTTAAAAATGGCATTGTGGAAAATAAAAATATTAATTCTTTACTAACCGTTACATGGTTTTGTATAATGCTGTCATGGAACACAAACCATATCCTTTGTCATACTTTTATAAAATGAAAATGAATGAAAAATGAAAGAACTCTCATTGGATCAACTCAAAATGTGATTTAAGGATTAAACAAAAATCCTCAAATCACATTTGGTTCAACAAATTCTTCTGGTCAGAGAGGTAGAATCTGTGACCTTCCAAAGGTTGCTGAAGAAAATAGCCAGCATCTTCTATCAGCAGCTGTGCTGGCTAATTGGAATGGAATGCTTAATCCATCAGTATCAGAAGGTTACAGGTTTTTCAACCATCTTCTAAATTATTCTTAGCTTAATGGTGAGTTATTATTATTGAAATTCTGATATAGCTAATTACACAGTACAAAGATAGCAGAAGATTTTAGTTAAGAAAAGAAATGTAAATTATGGCAATGTGGTTTTTGGCAATATTATAGAAGAGGTTTTCATTATCTACTTCTGCTTTTTATTTTTTTTCCAAATTGGGATTGTCAGTGTACCATCCAAATACTAATCAGGTCTGGGCTGCTTAGCTATTATCAAAAATCAGCCACATTCTATTAAGTGCTGTCCCCCATTGTAACACGGAGTAAAAAAGGCACAAAAAGAACCTTGAAGTATAATTCTTCATTTTTAGGATGGTGGCTGCTGAAGAGATTTAAGATCAAGAAGTGTTGAAAGGAGAGATTTATGCTATAACATCTTTTGGTTATATTACTGCAATCTTCTTTACTTAAGGCTGCTCTTATGGTCTATGGTTGTCCATAGACTTCTGGGGCCAATTCAAGCTGCTATTATTGCCCATAAAGTCCTTCCAGATCTTCGTTTCTATTATGTCTGTCTACTCCAAGTGGAAACTGCACACCCAATTTATTCCAGCCAAGAAGAAATCTTATGGGTACCATATAAGCAGCAACTTCCTCACACTCAAACAGCTTGCCATGTAAAGTCAGGATGTCCTCCTCACTGCTAAAGTTGTTAAAACAATAATCTTTTGTAAGAAGTAGAATTCCACTTAAGTAGATAACAAAACAATTTTGATACTTTCTTTTACTGATTACTGTTTTTGCATTCTTCAAATGAAACCCACCCAAAAGGCCAGTATGCAAATGATTGTATGAATGTATATACATAGGTATGTATGCATTTCAAACTATCTTTTCACTGAATTTGCTCTTTTTCTTACTGAATGTTTCTTAGATGGCATAGTCCATTATGTACTAATCATGCCAGCTTTCCTTTGCCAAGTCACATTTTATTTTCCTTGTGATTTGGAAGCTTTTAGAGTTGACAATTGAATGATTAAACAGAGATGATCTAGATTTTAGCCAATTCATCTCTCTCTCTCTCTTTTTGGCACCATTCTGAATAGCCATTGAAGAATGAGCAGAATCTGTCAATGGCACAGGAACTCAAATAATTTTAACACGCCTCTATAAAAAGGAAAAAAAAAAGAAAAGAAAAGGATTTTTTCCACTAATGTTAGAGAATAGTCTTTGATTGTTATGTGGGAACAAAATGTGTCCAGAGGTGAAAGAAACCCATATGAAACAATTGTCTCTCTTGATTGTTTGTGAACAATAAATCACAGGAATGGAATCATAAATGACACAATGGTTGGCAGTAATTTTTACTTGCAAACGCTTAACTGGTCCATTGATAAATTAGAGGCTATTTTTGCCCCATTATGATGTGTGTAATCCAACAAGATTGGATGTTCCCATCAAGTTGAAATAATGTTACTAGGACAAAATATTTATTTGGGATTCATCACTTAGATGATAAAATTTGTTACCTGATGCTAAATCTAATAAATTTGTTTTGGTATCATGCATGGGACTATTCAGCTGCTTTACTTGACTTGCATTTCTGCTGCTTTTGATCTGCTTTGATTGCTACTGATTTATTGAACAACTTATTTATCAAATTTCTACATACCCATCTCACCTACATACCCATCTCACCAAATAAAATGAAAAAGCTTCTACAATTATTCTTTTCAATTCTGTGCTACATCCCCTGTTTTAGGAATAAATTGTTCCTTGCAGCTTGCTTCTAAAAGCAATGAGTCATCGCTGCTTTCCTAATTCATATCAGAAGTTTTAAGTTTGGGCCAAGGATATAGATCAATGATAAAATGAAGGATACAAGTTCAATCCCTAACATTTCTTGTCAAAAATCCCAGAGAGCTAATTATGAACAATTGTAAATTAGAGTGATTAGTGATTTTATTCTGCATTACCAGCTTTTGCTGGTAATTTTTCATAGCAGTAACCAGAATAACATTCTTTTCAACCTCTGTGCAAGTCACTACAATAAAGAGATAATCTAATTGCTTCTATGGAGAGAATCCACTGAATATATAGTAGTCTCGATTCTACTTCTTCTTCCATTCATTTTTGATTATCAGTAGAGGAGAATGTTTATACCTACTCAACCAAGTTGGATGTTGATAGTTACAAAGTTGAACACTTCCATCCTTCACTGCCTAATGCAGGGCTAGAACCATTTTCTCCCAAATGACACAATTTCATTCTATGCAAAGCAGTGTCAAACTCTTTCATTTTATCATTGTTACTCCTAAAATGCCATGTTCTGCATTTTCACATTTGGGGTGTCATCTCTCAGAAACAAGTCACACACTACAAAATAGAGATGTTGAAGATTCAAATAATAATTCAACAAACTTGCACTCTAATTCCTTCTTTAGGGTTTATTCACAAATTACTCTTACCTATATCCAAGCTGCATAAATCCATACAGTCTATAGATGATAGTAAAGAGAGTTTGTTATCGGCTAGAAACTGTATGGATTTCTGTAGTCCAGGTTCAACATGTGGGTGCTTTTTCCCTTCATTCCATCTCACATTATTTTTAATTGCACTAGTAAACGCATTCAATAAATAAATGTAAAATGTAATGTGGTGGTTCTTCCTCTTATACCTATTTTTTTGGGGGTGTGTGTGTGTGTGTTAAAGATATATGATAGCCGCATGGCTGCTCTCCCTGTGTCAGTAGTAACAGTTACAACTAATACATTGACACAGAGGAAGGCAAGGAGCTTTCTATTAGAAGTGGATATAATGGAGATGGTGGGAGGACTCTCAGCAGAAGAAGGAAATCTGTGAATTATCTTCTTCACGGGTGTCAAACTTGTGGAGTCACATTGCTGTCATGTGAAGTGTGACATTTTCCCCGTTCATGAAGCTGAGTTGTACATGGCCTGTGCATCACACATCTGGGCTGTGGGCCATCAGTCTGACACCCTAACTGTTCTTTTTCAGCTAAAAAAAGTGTAGTAGTCTTGCCGAAGCTATCCAGAAGAAGGATTTACCTTTTTGGCTAACACTGCATAGGATATGTTCCAGTATGCCAAAGATTATCCTCACTTTGTTATCTGGGGCTACTGCTAGGCAGGATTAGGCTCAATAGTAGAATCTCAAAAGCCCACATTTGTTTTGGATTTCAATTCCAAGAAAGTATATTTGTGCTGTTGCATATTCCATAGCCAGACTCAGCCATGGGCTGAGTCTGAAATCTCACACAATTATATTCCCCAATAAGGTATAATTAGAATACAGAGAATTTCACCAAGGCTGCCATTAGAGGCGCCATCTTGACAAGAATTTTGGATGGAATCTTGGATGGACTCTTGTCAGGTGGAATCTTGTAGAATTTTAGGGTGGAATCTTATCAAATGTTTCATTTTTTTTTAAAAAGCCACTCTTCATCCAATCATGTTTTGTCTACTTTGCTTCACTTCTTTTACGAATGTAGCTTTTCCCTATGACTGTGTACTTTTTGCATTGGTCCTAAATGACTCAGATGAGTTGTAGACTGCAACAGTCCAATGGGTGAGTGTTTGTATCACTTTGTGTTTCTCAAATGCCAGATTCCCAAGTGTCTTTTCCAGGCCCACCCAAGCCTGCTCCACCTGGGCATATCATATCAGTTCTGATAGACTTGGCAGTATTTTCCCTCTGTGCTTCTTCTCTCTGCCAACATTGCCCTGGCTGGCTTACAGTGCCATCTGGTTCTCAAATACCAATCTGCCAAACTTTTGCCTGCCAAGCTTGTTCCACCTGGTAGTCTGCTTCTCTCTATTCCATACTCCAATATGATTAGAAGTCTGGTACTATCTGGATTTCTACAATTGTCTTACTTAAGGGGATAAACCCTCTCAGAAAATGAACATGCATGCTTTTTATTTGTGTGGCACACAGGTATATCCTATGGCACAGAATATGCTATTCATGCTTTTTATTTATGTGTCAAACACAGCTCATCATGAGGATACCTTTGAAGGACATTGGCTTGTAAGTCTCAAAGACAGCAAATTTATACTCACAAGTCTCAAAGTGTAAATGCACTATCTTCGAGAGTTAGAAGTCAATGTCCTTCAAAGTTATCCTCATGAGGACCTGTGTTTGACACACACAAGTCAAAGGCATCCATAATGGGTCAGTTATGAGTCTGATTGGGAAGATAGGAGCAGTATAGAAATTGAATATAAACATACAGTTAAGAGGGAAATCATCAGAGAAGAAAAGTAAATTTACTATCTTTAAACTCTTGGGTTTGGAAGTTTTGGAAAATGCATTTCTCCCAGGAACCATACACAGTCTCCTTACTTGTACAGAGAATCCTTGGAGTACATCCAGGATTGGTCTGAGATATGTTTAAATTTCAGATCCACAAACATTTAATGGATAAGCAGACCAGGCTAAAAGTAAGGCTTTTTCCAATGTGGATTGGGGTTATGGCTATTAATGGGCATTTTATTTCCAATCCAGGCAATTGCTGAGCATTTGCTGATGCTAATTGCTAATTGTCTTATTTATCAGTACACAGAGTCTTTATTGTCCTACCAAATGAGCATTGCTAAGCGACATTGTAAAAGGGATGAAAGCAAGGTTAATGTTGCTTCAGGTTTCATTCATTTTTTATCCTGTCCTGTATTTTTATTGTAGGCAGCCACAAATGTTACTTTGCTTTTGCTGATGCTAATTGATTGTTACACTTCTGTGCTGGTTTCATCAAGGCAAATGGGACTTCAGTTCAGCTCTCAGCACTCCGAGGTTCAAGGATAGTTGACCAATTCACAACACACCTTGGGGTCATATCTTATTTTTACATTTTGCATGAATGAAGCAGACTGAAATCTCCATGTTACAGTGAGCCAAGTTTATACTGCTAGGTGCTGCTCCAAACACATGCTGTTTTGAAGAATGGGAGGACAGTTATGAATGCCACCTATTTTTTGCCGGACTCTTATTCTGTGCCATATCGGTGTAGCATTGTATCTTGCCTCATCACCCTGCTTCTGCTTCTTGTACTACATAACTAACACTGTGTATAACCAACAATCCAACTCTGAGTCATCACAGGGATTGCAGAGCCTTTCTTTGGAAGACATAAGCTTACCAAGCAACTATGGCAGCCCCCAGAAACAGCATGTCAAGCACTTACGGCAGCTCTCAGAGACAATGAACCCATAAAAACAATATCATTCTTCCAAGTCATATCCAGAAGAAGTAACATTTGCCAACATGCCCTAGTTCACCTGCACCTTCTTCCCATCTGGTAATCTGAAATTCAGAGACAGCAGAACACAATACCACTCCAGGACAAATGAAAATCTAAAAGGTTGCTTTTAATCACAATTTTGAAAGTTTAAGTTTTTAAGATGAACTGCAGCACTGTATTGATTTACCCATCTTCTGTCTAAATGCTTTGCAACACAATATACAATTGTAAGTTGTTGGGATATTTTTTCTTCACCTTTCTCTTTCTGAAAAAGGTACAAGAAAATATTTTACAATGTTATCGCAGTGAAATAACTGAAGATATCTGGATGAAATCTGACAGGATTAATGTCCTCTAAAAATATTATCCATATTATTTTGATTTCGTTTTGTCAAAAAAGAAAACTCAAAGGCGTTTTAGATGTTTTGAAGTTTCACTACTGTAATCTATAATTCTATGATCTAAGGAAGGATCATTTTACTGAAGGCCTAGGTGAAGAATTAGGTCTTCACAGCTTTTCTAAACAACAGCAGAATGGGGGGAGGAGGGAACCAGATCCTTGGAGGAATCTCATTCTAGAGAGCTAGTAGTATTACAGGCAAGTTTCTGAGATCCTGAGAGATACCAGAATTTAATTGAAAGAATCCAGAGCAGCACAATCATCCCATGATCAAATCAGCTAGGCCAGTAATAGCGAACCTTTTTCACCTCGGGTGCCTAAAGCATGCACACTCACGCTATTCTGCATGCTCATGTGCCCTCTCCCATAATTTAATGTCTCCTATGCTGCGCACACTAAGAATACATGTGTGACAACCCCTGCTATCCAGGACATGTACACATGGCTTTTTTTGGAGCCTGGGGAGGGCAAAAATGGTCTCTCCCCAGAGGCTGGAAACAGCCCATTTTCTGATTTCCAGTGGGCCCGGTAGGTCCATTTTTCACCCACCCAAGGCTCCAGAAGCTTTCTAGGCACCTGGGGAGGGGGAAAAGGGTCCAACACACAAACCAGAAGTTCAGGAATGGACTTCCAGGTTGCCGGTTGGCCATTTTTCTCCCTCTGGAGGCTTCAGGAGGGCAAAAAATCATGAAAATCAAGGCCGAAAATTAGCTGGCCAGCATGCTCATGTGTGCTGGAGCTGACAGGGCAATGTCTTGCGTGCCCTCAGAAATGGCTTCGTGTGTCACCTGTGGCACCTGTGCCATAGATTCACCATCATGGAGCTAGGCAGATGTTATAAGAGACAGACGCTCCTTCAGGTAACCAGATCTTATGCCTTTCAATCACCTGGAAGCAAACTGGTAATCCGTTCAAGTTTTGAAGCAAAGACATGCATGTTACTATGCAAGGTGCACATTCTATAATAGTAGGTGTGTTTCCATATGGTTTTCAAGAGCAGCTCAATGTATAGAATTTTCAGTAGTTGAGCTGTGAGGTAACCTGGGGCATGAATGACTATCTGAAGGCCCCTTGATATCAGCATACTGATGATATGGAACCTGAAACCAGCAGATGACCTCACTTAACAGTTTCCTGCAGATGATGAAAAAAGGAAAGAGTAGATCCTATGACAGCACCAGAGGTGCATTGCTCTCAGTTTTACTACTGGTTCATTTCATGTGTGCTTCACAGTTCTCTTCACGTGTGCTTCACCATTCAATGTAAATTGTTCTTTGTGCATGTGCCGAACAATTTACAGTGAACTACACATGCAGACAAAAGCACTGCTAAACAACATGCCAGCAACAACAACAGCAACCAGGGAATCGGTTCAGGGGCATGACCAGCCGAGGTTGCTGTCAGTTCTACAACCCAAGCCAAAATACCACTACTGGTTTGGCTAAACTGGGAGCAACCCACCTCTGGCAGCACCATACAACAGTACCCCAATTCTCAGGCTGTGAACCTGACTTAGAAAGCTACTGTAGTTGCCAGTATTAAAAGTCCCTGAGAGATAAAGGAGCATGATAGATGCAGTACAACTATTCCATCTTCACTAGAGTTCATTGACGTGTGATCAAGGCTGCCTCAGTACTCAATGCAGTCTGAAACCTAACTGAAATGGGTCTAGATAATCCATTCAACAACCTTCCCCAGTATGGTGAATTTGGAGACTGGTCGGTAATTGTCAAAAACCATTGAGTGCAAGGATGGCTTTTTGAAGGACTGAATCACAATCTCTTTCAAGGCAGGAGATCATTCTTGAGACAGACCGACACAATAGCCTAGATTCAAATGCCAGTCATCTCCCACACTACTTTCATAATCCATGTCAGTTTTACTAGGTAGACAAGACTTTCTGATTTTCTGAAAGAGGATGAACTAATACAATTTCATTGTAAAAATATTATAATTATGAAAGTACAAAACTCTTGCAGTCTTTTTTACAGCCTGTTAAATTCAGTGGATTTTTTCTAAATTTATTTCTATATCTGTTATACAGCTTTGAAGTCCCCTATTTTTATCTGGTAGTTCCCAGACAGCATCTCATCTCCTTGTTTTTCCCAATTCATAGAGATTTGGTTAAAGGAAGTCATGGAGAACAATGGTTGGTAGTAGACTTTTTTTGTTCACCACTGTCAATACAGACTGCTGTATTACATGGTCCAGGGATCTGATTCAGCAGATATTGCTTATGTTCTTATGTTGCAATGCAAATTGTTGTGGGTGATTGCAGTAATTAAATATTAGCATCTATGGATTAATAATGCACATAATTCTATATCAAGTTATGAAAAAGAATCAAATTTATGTAGACTGTAGTTTCCCAATACAGCTACACAATTTAGCAAACACAGCAAGAAAAACAATGCTTATGTAACAGGAATATATGATCTATTTGTGCTTCCAAAATGAGTATTATATACCATGAAAATTGTCTAGCTTTTTGTTATTCTTTAACAAGGAAGACGGAATGAAGTGGGTCATTTGAAGTGCTAATCACGCCTATATGATTTTCCCAAGATCTCTGAGCTTCCTTGGGATGGAAACTAACAGGGAAAACAATAGGCACATTTTTATAGCATGTATTCAGGCAGCACAAGAATGGCCCCAGAATTAATGGTTGCTATAAATTGAGTAATTCTGTGGCTTAATCCCAGATTGTATGTAATATAACTTTTAAATGGTTCAGATTCAAAAATTAGCATTAGAATTGTAAGAATGGAATTTGCATTCTACTAAATCTAGAACATCTGGGTTTTTAAAAAAAAATTGTTAACATCCTTTCCTTCTAATTTTGGCCTGATTTGAACATTCAGTTTGATAAATCCCTAATTAAGATAATGAGAGCAAGTTCTGAATGTGCTTCTGCGATATTTCTTTTGGGAAACCCACCCTGCACCCATAAGTAGCAAGTATCACAGGGGTGGGGAGAGAGAAGGGTAAAAATTGATAGTGGGGAAAACTATGAATTAAATACTTGTGTTGCTGTTACATTATGCATTTGACACTGCATAGGAGAACAAATTGGACAACATAAGATTCAAGATGGAGAAACAGACAGGCACTGTATTCAATCAAGGCAATCCTTTCTCCTCCTTATAGCATATAAAATAGCATATCAAACAGAGGTGATGTTCTGTAAAGTATTGCAGTTTAATTGGAAAACAACCTTTTGATTACTTAGCATTTCAAAGCTGAGAATATAGCACCAATAACAAAGAACTTTTTCTTTCATTCTGAAAAATCTGATTTTATTTATCTATCTATTTATCAAATTTATATACTATCCATCTCATTGTCTGAATAACTACCTTTAAAGCACATAAACAGACACAGTTAAAAACAGAACAGAATACAAAATTACACTGCAGAGTAAATGAAGCTGAAGACACAGGAGAATCCTCAAGCCACCAGCTATGCCCATGGTTACATACCATTTTTAGATCCCCATGCCAGTTAGCAAAGCCAGACCCTCACACAGAGATGGGGCAAGCCTCATCTCTGGGGGCAAGATATTCCATATGATGGGAGTAATGGCAAAGAAAGCTCTCTTCTTAGACCTACAAGTTGAAATTCTTTAATCAACTGGGTTTGTAACATACCTTTCCTGCCTGACTGGGTGACACTGGTTGATGCAATTGGGACAAAATGGTTCTTCAGATATTCTGGTCCCATGCCATGAAGGACATAAAAGGTGACAATCAACACTTTAATCTAGAAGCAAAGTGCACCAATGCAACATACACAACAGAATACTCTTCAAGGTAGTCCTATTTAGACTCCATTGCAGTAGTCCATTCAAGACATGACCAGGACATGAGCAACTGAAAAATGGGCTTCCTAATCCAGGAAAGGGTACAACTGATGTAGCATACAATATTGAACAAAGATCTTCCTAGCCACAAATACCACCTGGTCCTCCTCCTATAAACCAAGAAGGCCCAGATTACACATCAAGTCTGTCTGTGGCAATGCAAGACCACCCAAGACCAAAGACAGTAAACTTCCAGGTACAGAATTCCCCTACTCATAGCCACTTGTCTTACCAGGGTTCAACTGAAACCTGTTAAATTGGGTTTTTTTTCCCCACTATTGCCTCTAAGCCACACTTATATTTTCTGCCATCCTTCTAGATATTGCTGATCTCTCACAGTAAGGGATTATGGAAACTACAGTTAAACCATATGAAAATCCCAGTTTGCTTATTCATTGTCCACAGTTGAAACCAGAGAAAAGAGGCTTAATTTGTGCTCTGATTTTTCATGGATATATTCTATTTTCAACACTGTGTCTGAGTCCTAAAATAAAGAAACTAAATTGCTTCTGAGTAGAGTTCAGAACTGCCCATTTATGTATTTGAAGTCTGGCAGTCAATCTCTTTTGTGTGACAAGTTCTAGATAACCAAATCTTTAGTTTGGATTTTAAGGAGAATTCTTAGAATTCTCAGTCACAATAAAAGTGCATCTGTTCTTTAGTACTTCTAATCCTCCTCCTGTTGGCTGGACCTTACACTGCCTTAAGAAAATTCTAACCAGTTCAGAACACTTCATAAGCTTGGATGCTCAAAAGCTTGAAGCTTAGTCCAGTACAACCTGAACTGAGGCTACCCTATCCATTTATTCACAATTTCCTTCAAGATGTGCACTAACCGTCAATGTCACAAAAGCACTTTCCTTCTGGGGAGAAGCTGTAGTAAACATACTTTTAAACCTACTTTAAATAACAAACTGCATCTATTTGTAGGCACAGCAACAACCACGAACATAATTTCCTTTCTTGTCTTTTCCATACTTTGGCTAATTTCTGGTTTGGGTGCTGTTGAGGCAAGTTTAACATTTATCTAACATGCAGCTCACACATTTCATGATTTTGCTGAAGCAAAGTGTTTTTATCGGTGTCTAAAACAATAGTCAGAAGTTATAACTGAATTTATCTAGGAGGAGGAAGAGGACAAGGAGAAGGAATTAGCAGCATTAAAATTAAGTGGATAGGATTCTTGTTTGATGAATAACGTATTATAAGTACTGCAATGGAGTTCCTAAGTTTAATTATTCTTTTGTACATAACCATACAAATATTATACATGTTCTTAGAAAAGACTTCTTCCTTCCTCTCTCTCTCTCCCCTACCCGCCCACACACATCACCAGTATATAAAGAATTATGACGCTCTTAAAAACAAAACAAAGTGTATATTTTCAAAATGATATTACACACACACAAACACAACAACAATAGACCACTTTATGAAAACTCTCATGATTCACTGAGTTATTGCTGTGTGATAGGAACAACTTCAAATGCAAATACTATTAAGCTAATTTTTTTTTTGAAATATTCATTATAATCCTTTTAATTTTAACTACCCAAGAGATTTACTATACGTCTTGAAAATGCTGCTGATATTATTTGACATCTATAGAGCTGCAGAAGATTAGTTATCACCAGGAAAAAAATAATATTTCTCTGAGAGTATTCTATTTTGGAACAGCCAGATGTGGTTTAAAACGTTCATTAAAACAGATAACAGAGCATTAGCAACAGACACACGTCTAATGCATATATGTTTTACAGCTATTACAGAAAAAAGGAAAGGAAAATATACCTATCTGTAATATCTTTACAAAGCCTAAAACCAATTCCAGCAAATAATATTCTTAATACAGCTGGTCTTTCATCTATATAGCAGTAAAACTTAATGGAAAACCCATAATTTACAAAATGGTGATGAAGATCCCCTCATGATAATATTACATTTTGCATTTCAGAAGCTAAATGCTGCACTTATAAATGTGGTTGCAATTTTGATATCCTGTCTACTTCAACATTGATATGAGATGTAAACTTTGAAGTACGTGGTTCCAAGATGTGAAAAACTTTCTAGATCAGTAATAGCTGCTTGAATGGCAAACAACATTTCCAATAATATAGGTTGAATAAGTCTTTCTCCTGACTCCACTTCTAAAAACATATAGACCAGCGAATTCTGTATAATTTGCTCTCTAATGTCATATTGAATCCCTTCATACCTCTTAATTCCCATTTAGATATAATCTGGAAAGTTACATAGAGCATTCCTTTGAAAGTCACAAATTCAATAGCAAGCGAAAAAATATTCTTCTGTGATAATCTAAAGAGTTGGAATAGATTTTCTGGTGCACAAAGAATGAAATAGCATAACAATAGAGTGATACATAATAAGCAGAATGTAGTGCTATATAACAGGTTAAGTAGAAGGCATAGAATTGATCTAATTAGACCAAATTAGACACATTTAGATATGCCTAATGCCAGATAATGGTAGCCATTACTTCCAGCTACACAAAAAATAGATGTACATGCAGTAATCATGATGGATAATATCGTCGACGACGATCTCTCTACAGAGCCATCTTTTGTTTCCAAAGCAGAAATGCAGCTGAACTTTTTTATAAAGAACATAAAGTAGAAAGAAAATTTGCTTTACTTTAAATTATGTACAAATACAGTTTATAGGGAATGTATTAGAAGCTATTTTCAAATATTCTGAATGGAAAAAGCTCCATTTCATACAGAAATATTTATTTCCCTAATCTGTACTGGACAGTTAAGGAAATATTTAAAAAGACATAGACTGGATAATTTAGATTACTTTAGTACTGAAGGGAACATAAGGAAGACAAGATCTTTTTAGGTATAAAGGAAATCAAACTCGTGAGTACTTTTTCATAATGGTTCAGTAATTTCTTTAACACATCAAAAAAGGAAATGTCACAGCTATTACAAAGAATATGCATTCATGCCTGTTGGTAGTTAACCCTTTGTTAAATTAAGGTCAGCCTAGTGACTTGATATATGATATAGTATTAACTTAAATAGCAACTGGCCTTCAAGCCTGTCAGAAATAAAAGCAAGCTTAACAGTTGTTCCTGTATCCATTATTTGCATTCCTCTAGTCTAAAGCATATGAAATCAGCAATGCCAAAGTATATTCAAGAAGTTTTTTCTTTCTTTCACCATTAGGTAGTATGCAATGAATCATAAATATTGCCCAATCTATAAAATGCTACTGACTAATCAGACTGTGATAATGAGACACTAAATATATCAGACTTTGCAATACATAAAAACTTCTGTGTTAATTATTGGGGAGGGGGGAGAAGAGGGACACAACTTTCATCTAAATTATACTTGCATAAATTATCCATCATTAGGGCTACCTTCCCTTTTATGAATTTAAGCAACATGCAAGTTTTTACCATTCACTGCATGCTGAACTGGTAAGTCAGGAAGATCTTACATGAATGCTGTAAGATCATAAGAAAAACATGTCTATCAAATCTTCAATATATCATTTCTTAAGGGCAAGCATGTACATCTCTTGTCAGATAGTTAAGTACAACACTGGAATCAAGCACTCAAGTTGTCAACTGAAAAAGCTGTTGAGACGTGCAATTTTTTAAAAGAAATTTCAGACTGCTCAATTAACCTACAGCTGTATTTTAAATTTTCTCTTCATAATTTCTTAAAAACACCAAACATTTTATCATGTTTA